>CAVLJG010000003.1:64991252-65018133 GCA_963669975.1 Acanthoscelides obtectus | reverse complement strand
ATCCAAACGGAAAAGCAATTTAGTATGAAGTAAATATGAGGTAACATAACAGAAAAAGTACTCAGAACTATGAATAAAGTGAACTCTCGATAACCACCTCCAATAACAGAGATTCCATCCAGGCTTTAAAGACATATTGGATAAGAAAGTCAATTGGGGAATTTTGAACTACCAAACAGTCGACGATTAATTATTGCGTTTCTCATGTTAGTGTTGGTGAAGACAATAAATAAGGTACAAAAAGCAACTGCGGTATTTGATTGCGAAAAATGAATCAAAACAAGCATATTTTTAAGGAATGCAAAAAGGCCGATTGAAATAACTGAAAAGAGGATGCTATCAAGACGAATTTAAGGGCACATCCAGCCATTTGGTCTATAGCCCTTGAAATAGAAATTTCAATTTTGAAAATTAAAATCCGTCATTCTGATTTTCTAAAATTTTAGTGTACCCAGTGTCATTCACACTGTCAAGACAAATCTAGACCTTCCATGTCAAGAAATGTCATACAATAAACAGGAATTAAAACATTGCTGTGGTTTCATTTGGCTAGATAATGGAGTCTTATGGATATGAAAACCACAGGATAAGTTTCTGGAGTTACATTAACACCGTTTAAGCTGCTGCCCGTAAAATAGGAACTTTAAGGTGATTTTTTTTATTGTTTGTCATCGATCACTAATTTTTCAATTCGAGGATTTAACAGACTCGGCACAAAAAAATATATTCAAAAAATAAAAATAAAATTTTCGTTGATAAAAATTGTCTGTATCCAAAATTAAAGCTTTTCGCAGTAGACACATTATAATGATGTCAAAAAGCGTGCAAATGAGTTTTGCTTTTGCTGAGTAGTTTTGATATTGCCTATATTTTTTTGTTAATTTGGATAACCAATCAACAGCCCCGATATACATCTCTTCTTAAATTCTGCATTACAAGTACCGTAAAACGACAATTTATAAAGATGATTCTCATGACAGTGTATCAAATTTGCACATTTTATAGCAAAATGAACATTTGAACGTAGTAAAGATATGTAAAAAGTGAAACGTGTTTAACTGTTAAACAGGTATAAACACCGTGACAATAACATGACATTTGCAGAATGTCCCGTTTCATCCTATACATACCGCTACCGTGCCATTGAATATTGAAGAAATTTAAGAAGTTCAACGAAAATAAGCATTTACACGCATAACCGTTCTCTATTTACACGCATAACCGTTCTCTTTTTACACTAGAATCTCTCCTCTTCCCCTTTGTTATTTAGCGCTGCTGATTCGACGTCATACATACAAAAACTACAAAAACAAATTTGTATTAACTACAAAAACTTGTTTGTTTTTCACTTATTAAAATAATTGTCAACACGAAAACCTATTAAGTAATGAAATCTGACAACATCGTACAAAGTATGGAAGAGTTACTGCTCTATTGATATATCTTTTAGTTCTATGATCCACCTTTCATACGTCATATTAGATTCATGATACATTTTTTTCTTCTTATGATTATTATTATTATTATAGTCAATTGACGTGAATTATTAAAACCTATTATATAGTAGGATACTTCATAAATTTCATATTTGCGCTAATTTTTAGTTCCATTTCTTTTATCTATACCCAAAAACTAGAGTATTGTAACTTTTTTCTTCAAAATTTGGCTGGTATAGCCGAGGAATGGTTTTTACCCTTCTTGCATTTTTTTTGAAATTCAAAAAATCCTCCTAATCATGTTTATATACAAAATGACATAGAAAATGCAACACCGACTAGGCGTGCTGTAATTTTGAGCATACTTTCACAAGTTTTAGGTCTACTGATCAATAGCAAGTGATTACAATTCTTACTCGAAATTTCGCAAAATACCTGAAATATCCTACCTCAATGTTAATGTGTTGAAGCTCCTTCCTCTGTTCCCTACACATTCGTTAAGTCGTCGCGGCATTAACTGGATTAGGTGATTGATTCTTTTTGGGTTTATTGTATCCCAGGCCATCTGAATTTGGTTTCGTAGAACCTCCAATGTTTGTTGAGGGTACGGTGAATTTTGTAACCTTCTTCCCATCATGTCCCATACATGTTGGATGGGGGCAAGGTCTGGATATCGAGGAGGCCACTGAAACAGAATGACTCCGGACGCTCCGGAACTTCGTGGATATAGTGCTGGGCAGTCATGCTACCTCGAACGAACACTAATCCTGACCTGCATCCCATACCATAATACCCACAGTGCGATGAGTATGCCGTTTGATGGAGTATTGGTCTTTCACCACGTCTCCCCATTACGGCCATCATGTGTGCCCAAACAGAATCTGGACTCATCCCTGAACACGACTGAGTTCCATTCCATATTCCATTCAAGTAACTGCCTCCTCCACACCAATCGTTGCCGATGATGCCTTAGGCTCAGAGGTGGGATGGTATGAAAACAGTTCAAAAGACCTTATTCGGCGAAAAACTGTCCTCATTGTTATTGCCCTTCCGACAGCATCAAACCATTGGTTCGCAACTGCCTTTGTGGAAAATCGATCTCTAAGTGCTAGTTGCCTCAAATAACGATCCTGTAGTCTGTCTTTGACGTCCAGTACCTCTAACTCGTCGATTTCGGCCTGCTTGGAACCAAGCTCGATAACATCTCATTACAGTAGCTTCGTATCGACTCACCCGATTAGCGTTTTCTCTAAAAGAAGATCCGGCTTCGCGTGACCCGATTATCCGACCCCCTCAAACTCGGAAAGTTTAGTGAAATTAGCACGTCTGCGAATTCTAGGCATGATAGTGCAATGAAACATAAATGAAACAAATGGAATCAACACAGAAAAATCACTGAATATTAAGTAAACATGTTCATATTGTTCGGATCTTGATATTGTAACGCTTCCTTTCCGCAAAAAGTCCAGAAAAGATGGAATGCAATGAAGATTCCAACTTTTCTGCACAATCACACAAAGGGGGTTACAATTAGCTTCCGGTAGCTCAGTCGGTGGCATGAAGACATCTACAGGCGTGTAGCTGTGTGTCGACCATGGCATGGCTAGGGGATAGAAGAACAAACAGAACACAAAAATTTAACAGATTTTATTTAACAAGAAAGCATTTTCATTACATTACAATTTTACAGTTTTAAAGAACAAAATAAGTTTTACATCTTTGGCGCTGCTATAAAGCTATCAACTTATCTTTCGCTGGTCCATTTTGACTCGACTGAAGCCAGGATGGCCAGGTGCTTGAAGTGGAGGTCCCAGTTGTGAGGGGTGACCTCACATATAGTGGCTTCATAACCAGTTGTAGGCGAAGTTAAAGGCGATGGCGCTGCCAAGGCACATGCATGGGTGAAAATATTGGCCAAGCAAGGCAAAGTCAAAGACTAAGGCAAAGGGAAAGGGAAAGTGAAAGAGAAAGGGAAAGTGAAAGAGAAAGGGAAAGGGGAAGGGAAAGAGAGAGAGAAAGGGAAAGAGAAAGGGGGTGGCCCCAATCTGGAAAAGAACCGTGTGCATTAGCAACGTGCGCTAATGGCCAAGGCATTTCCAATCTCAGTCTGCCTCAAAAGAGAACCAACGATTTTCTAGGTTAGAATTACATTACATAGTTTGATAAAATCAAACCGAAAATTGGAAATGCCTTTCATAAAATAAAATCATGAAATAGCAAAAAAAACCGTAAAACAAGATGGTGGTCATCAAAAATTTCTCCACATGCTTCTGATATAAAAACACAAATATCGAATATTCATAATCAACGTACTTATAATTTCACTGAACTATGAATATATATATACGGACACAGAGGTAAAATCGATGTGGATCGATTTCCACCTCGATTTGATTAAAGTTATGGCGAATGATCGAAGTCGAAAATGACGTTCGATTGATATTTTAAAATCGTACAAGAAATAAACCACTTACATATCGATTATCTATAAACTACAGGCAGATCCAGCAATAAAACTGTATAGTATTATAAAACTCACCATTTTGTCCTATACGGACACACATTCTACAAAATTCTAGCACATGGTGCTATATGACCTTGTGCTACAGAGAAGAAAATTTTTAGCTGTTGTTCGATCGGCGGCTCAAGTGAAAAGGAAGCGCGAGGAAGATCGCAGATCAGGAACTCCGCATCAAGCGCTCCAAGCGGAAAATTTTCCAAGTAGAAAAGCTAGAGATGGGATTAATGAAATGATAATCGAGAAGTGATTTAATAAATACGATCGGACGGTGAAACCGTTACAATATGACAAAAAACTTTTACAAAAAAAGTACGGTTCGGAATGCCTTCAACATTTTATCAGCATATACTTCCATGATAGCAAATATGCTTACAAGTTCTTACCAAAATTCAATAAATAATTCTGGGTGTTGCATGTTATATGTCACTTAGTATATTTTAAAAAACAAATAATTTATCTGACATTCTAATTTATTTTTCCATGAAAGATGCTATGTTTATCATAAGTATGAGTTGAAAAATTGGATTAACAAAGTTTCTTTATTATCCTCATAGCAGGCTTCTGCCTGCGCGGCAGCTTCGGTGTAAAGAAAAACGTGTGCATGTTTACGGAACTCTAGATAGGAGTATCCTAGAACCTTAGGCAGAAAAATATTGATTGCTCAACTTCGCTTACAGTAAAACCAGCATTATTATTTTATACTTCCAGTTTCATTCCAACAAAAAAAGTATAAAAAACTTGTGTCATAAATATTTACTATTGAATCTAAAATGCCAGAACTATAAATGCTATTAATGAACGGACCGACCCAACAAGCTGGTGGTTCCGTTACCCAAACACGTACAGTCATGACGTCACTTTCTAATGTGAATGCTAAAGGAATAAAATGTGAGTCGGTTTCTGTTACAGTTATCTTACCTTTTTAGTGGCTATACTTTGTTGCACACAGATACAGCCATCCGTAGAGCACCTCTTAGATGGTCGATTTTATCGAAGCAATAGGTCAGTATTCTGTTCATCAACGGGACTACATTAAACCAATCATGTAGCAGAAAACATTCAGTTGATAAATATTATACGTTGAGATTTTTTTATGAATACGGAGCAGACATCTTTAGGGATTATTTCTTGGACTATTCCAAGTTGCTTGAAAAGACGTTCTCATTGCGCTATTCCTATATTCTGACAGACATACCGACGAAAATGAGTGACTTGGGTTTTCACGATGTACAGTCATGTAACATATAAAGCAAGTGTGGAAGCATTTACTTTTAAACAGTCCCAATGTTGATATCTTAAGAACCACAAACATACGTCATATGAGTAGGTACTCACTGTTATACCTTACCAGAAAATCTAAGGTACGTGAAACTAGATATCCAGTGCATGCAGTTCAATAAGAAACGATGTGGTATTTGAGAAGTTCTTCACTCAGTAAGGGGGTTATATGGACATCTCTTAACAATCATTATAGATATGTTTTTGATAATGTGAATGCCATGTCAAAATAATAATGATAAAACTTCTTTGTTGGGCGAAGTTTAGCATAAGCTATTCTACCACTTAACCTGTAAAATATCTATCCACAAAGTAAACAATAAAAACATATCGTGGTATAAATTATTTGATATTTAATAATAAAATAAAAAGTAGTCTATAATATAATAATTGGAACCCTTTTAATTAATATCCTGCTATTGTTTCAGGTAAATGCCTACCTATGAAGCCCCTACCATCTGTAAGTTTTAATTTTAGTTAAGAGATGAAGACTTCCGTGACTTCAAAAGAACTAAGAAAAACTCAACGTGGAATTATTTAAGCTATCCTGACAATCAGACTACAACTGATATCAGAAACGAAAAGAATGCATTTCCGAAATATGTAGTTCAAATGAAGAAATATAGAAACTAAATATTCTAAGCATACATGAGAAACCTGAAAAATATTAACTCACATATTAAAAAACCAGAGAATATCCATAGGTACTTCGTAGCCCACACAGATCAAGTAGCAATTTTCAAAAAGTGATTAAATCTGATTCTGTTACAAAAAATGTGTAAGCTAAATCAACAGCACCCGGTTACGACGAGCTTAACGTAAATATGTTACATTTTATGCTTCCTCATAGTAATTCTATATTTGTTTCATAATCGATAGATGCGTATAAAAAACTATTTTCCTGAACATGTGGTAGATTTCATGAGTTCTGGCATTGTCAAGAAAAGACAATGCATCTAGCTTTGATGAGTTGCGTCCAATAAGTCTCTTGCTAACAATATGGAAGGTACTGGAGAAAATTCTTAACAATCAACCGAAAGAATATTCAGAAAACCCTGAGTTACTCCACATTTATTAATCTTGGTTTAGAGCTGGATCATAGCTGTGCCACTTCTCCATTTACACCTGTCAAATTGCTCGCAACATTTCAGTACGAAGGCGATACACAAATATTATACACATTTCCACCACAAAAGATCACTGAAATGAACACCGTTATCTACCGCAGTCTAGGAAAACTAATCAACTGTTCGGACGAACGGGTCGTTAGTTCCTCTAAAGTGTGCAGTTCTACCGTTTGGTAAAGACACCACATGAATAGAAAAAATGAAAAGTTGGTATGCAGGACAGTCATAAATAATTTAAGAGTTCAGGTAGATACAAAACTAAGGTTAAAACAATGTTGCTAATTGTATTCATTGATCTCTGCAACACTAAAGCTTGTCTTTCCACATCGTCATATATTAAGTCAAAACTTGGAAGCAAAGCTATTTGATACTGTCGTACTAAGACATTATAGCTACCTTTTTATAGCTCTTGTTTGGATAAAATTGATAATGCTCGTATAGAATATGTTCAAAAATCTTGCTGGAGATTCATCTTTGGTGTTAATGACAAATAAACGAGAACTACATTAATTGCTAACATTTCTTAAAATTATAAGAAACAACACTCCACCACACTTGTATAAAGAAGTTTCTTTCAGCAGCAATAGAAAGTCGCAACTTGCGGCATGGTGACTTTATATCTTTGTTCAAACAGAGAAAACTGCACGTTTTTGTTGATCATTCGGTTACAACATAGATTTTAGCCTATATAATGAACTGCCCCGATCTATAAGAAATTATGATATTTCCGCTTTCAAACATGCGGTGAAAAAATATTCATTGGTACATTACAGTATATTGCTTTTTATATGTTATTCATGTATTTTTAATAGTTTCATACATTGTAATCGCATGGGCCTGTTACTTGAACAGCTGGGTCCCCCAAATACGAACTGTCCTCAGCCTCATTTTGTAGCAATCAACAGTAAATGAAATGCCTTTATTGCTGCAATAAATAAATACATAAATAGATAAATATAAAAGTGAATAAGCAAATAAATAATAGTGTATATTTTGAGTAGTCTTTAATCTAATAAGTGTTCGTCCCTCTCGGAATGTCAAGTAGATGAAATGGTATGCAAAGGAAAATAACATATACGGTAGACAAGCCACATGATTTACATAATAATGCATGCGATAAAGAATTCCATAAACCCAAGGAAGGATTGCACGTTTGAATTGGATTTCTTCCATATGAGCGCTTTTCTCATAAATAAAAATATACTAGGCTGCGATTTCTCTGGAGTAGGATAACAAACACATATTTTCACATCCATACAATAAAGTTGCCGATGATAAATAAGTTGATACGTTTTGAATTTTCTCTTGATTTTTCATTAAATGATATATGATGATATTTATTGAAAGTCGATATGGTACAGCCTCAGGTGGTCACTACGTGTTCATTCATTTAGATAAATTCCCTAAAATCTGTGATATACTTAGACTCAATATGAGAAATGAAGATCAGCTACTCATACCATCTCATAAAAATAAAACTGTAACTAATTGAGAAGTCCTACGCACTACACAATTAGTGTACACGATTTGTTCCTACAATAAAAGTCATAGTAAGACAAATGTATTTGTCTCTAGTACACCTTATTAAATAATTTCTGTCAAGAAAATCCAAGCTGTCAGTTGATAGTTTCACTGATAATTGAATATTCATATGGTAATAAATCAATGCGTATACATCATTCCTCAAAGAAAAACAGCCCCAGAAGCTCTTAAGTCCGAATTTCAATACTTCTTGTTGACAGTGACAGGTATCCTATCTCAAACAATAGGCACAGCTACGATATAGTCAAACGGAATCACACAGCAACCCTCTATTGCGTGAGCTAATAGACTATACAGTCGATCAAGTTCGCAAGAAATGTGAACTAAATTAAGTCGCGTAATTCTAGGTCCAATCAAAATTACAATTCTTCCCACACATACAAATTCCTAAATTAATTTTTGGATCAATTTAAAATTACTGGGTACTAGTTAACAATGCCCCTTTAACGATGCATTTCATCCTCTTTGCTCTTTCCCCTTCCTTCATTTCGTTCTTCTTCCTTTCTTTCTGTCTGACTTCGTCAGGTGTCTGGGCAACCAGACCTAGCAGAGCTACGTATAATGACGATATTTTAACCAAGAGCAAAGGTTTCATGGATTGCCCTGACCGACGAACAGAAGAAAAAATGTCATTTTGCATGTACACTCGAGCACAAACAGAGCTGCTTTACAGTGACCCTATTGAGCTACTGTGAGTAACTCTAGGTAACTTAGTAGTGCTCAGCATCAATACCGTTCCAGTGCACTTTGTATTCTCATGCATTGTTTCTGAAGCAGTTCGGGAGCGTATCACTCTCAAACCAAAAGCAGCACTGGTATGTACGTGAAAGCCGATTAGATTTTCCAGGATTCATCAAACTATTATTTAATTACAACTATTTACAAAATCAAGTCTTTAGCTTCTCTTTTTTTTACAAAAGTTGACTGTTTAGTTACAAAATTTGATTCCAAAAAATTTAAAAAGGGTCATATCCAACAGACGTGACTGTATTTCAGGTAGACAATGAGTTCCGGTGTTCCACTAAAGCAACCCTTCAAGTTGTATTTAACTTCTTCTTGATACAGTATGACTTGATAGTGATCTTAAAGACGCTGAAACAACAAAAATCACGAACTTCGGTTTCGAAGTTTGAAGGAATTTTAGGGTAGGAGAGTTGAGTTTTACCTCCTTGCGTTTTTAGAAACTGCTGAGTATAAGGATTTTTTATTTTACCTCTCACGCCTACTGGTGAGGAAGTTTTGTAATCGCGAACAATTTCGAAAATGAAGTATTATGTTTTTTGGATGGTATATGTCATGTACATCACGACAAACCGTGTCACTCATTTCAGTCGGTCTGTATGCTTGTCTGTCAGTCTGTCTGCCGCTCTATCTGTCGATTGTTCTGTCTGTCGGTTTGTCTGTCTGTCTGTCGGTCTGTCTGTCTGTCTGCCTGGACGTCCGCTTAATCCTTGACTCGTCTATAACTTGAGAAGTACCGCTCATATTTTGAAGAAATTTCCACAAAGGGTTCCTACTATGCCAAGGATAAAAAACCTTTCAAGTTTTTGTCCAGTAACGACGCAGCTAGGTGCATAAACAAGAAAAAATTAAAACGCACAAACTCCTTTTTCTGGCATCTTAGAAGCTCCTGATCATTTTCAGAAAAAAATTGTAGAAGTTAAAAATTATTGCTTGGGCTGAGGTAATTCTACGCACCTATTGTAATTCACACATCATAGATTTCTCCGTACATTTTCCCTCAAAACTTAGAATGATTCAGGAACGCTGTCGGTATGGGTTTCTGCTTCTGCTTTCTGAGTTCAATGGGCCTTTATGTGGTCTGCGGGAGGGATGACGTTGCTAGATTGGCGGAACTACGGATAGGGCAGGGAAATAATATATGTGGACTAACTGTATGGGCCTCTGTGACTGACCTAAGCCATTTAATTTTTCTGTTGTACATGTTCGTAACTAACTTTTTTCTCAGAGAATTTATTACTTGTGCTGTACATACTCCTTTATGAACTGATGACGATGACGCCTGGAAAGGGCAGATTCAACCTACTTGACGCCATTCTCCCCACTACGAGTAGAAAATAAAGAATAGAATTGTAATAGGAGTGCTGAGATATCCATATTTTGAAATAAATTATTTGGTTCAAGGTTAGGAGGCCCTAGGGTAAATATGCCCCTGGTTAGGTGATGACAAAAGTTGTATGATCTCAGAACCTTTGAATATAATAATTCATATTGATATTGAACAAACTATTTGAGACCGAAAAAATAGCAAAGATTATTCAGCTTTCTTGGAAATACTTGAAAGTTCCATCGAATCTGAGCAATAACTAAAACCTGAGATGCTGAGCGAACAACTTTATTGGTATTTTGGCTGTTAACGTAGAGAGACAATGATATAGATTTTAGAAGTGGTGTTATAAGTTTACATTGGGGCATTTGTATTTTTTTATCTAGTATTTATATCACAGATAATTTTGAGTCTAATCTTATTACATAAAGATTTTATAAATTAGGCTAAACCATTTTTAAACCCAAAAAACATGAAAAATGGGACGTCACTTAAAAAATGCGTTACGGGATATTTGATAATTTTGGTATATAAAATTACAGAGAAGAATAAATGAGTGCTTTTTACGAGCATATATAAAAGCTTACCCTCAGAACAAAGTAAATTTGAACTCCATTAATTTAAATGCATTCTAGTTGGGGGTAAGCGCTTTAAAAGTTGAAAGCTTTCAACGAATAACTCCTCTACCGCCGGTTTTACACACTCACATAAGCTTTTACAGCTTTTTCAGCTGCAAATTAAGCTGCATTCGGGCTAAGAGCAGCCACAAGACTCCCTGATATTATTAGCATAAACGACTGGTAGAGCTCTCGCTTCCAGAATTTATCCCAATATACCCGCTGTAGCGTTACTCGTCCTCGTTTGAATCTAAATAACCTTATGTGGGGACGTAGAGCGCTTTAACCTATACAGGGTATATATATATATATACATACCTATACAGAGTGGTCCGTAATGAATGTGTCAAGAAATTATTTTAGGGTGAACTCGTGAAAATAATGATAAAAATATACCTTAGTTAAACGTTGCTCAATAATGATGTATACTCAGTAAAAAAGAAACTCCCTGAAAAACAATTTGGTTTGAACGAAATCTCTTATACAGTTGGCATAAGTAGGAGGAAGTCGTGATTAAATTTTAAAGTGGAAATATTTGCTGAAACGCTGGATTTCCTTAATAAGGTGTGGGGACGCCCCAGCGCCTTGTAATCCGTCCAGTAGTCGGAGCATACCTCCATGAGGAAGTCTTCTTGATGTATCTCGCTTCAAGCTAGCTTTGCTTGGTCCCAAATAGCTGCTAGCTTTTTAGGAGGATGAGGCCAGTCTCCCTCATATCATATTTCACACATGTTCAATGGGAGAACGGTTTATAAATCTAGCAGATCAAGGAAGGAGCATTATTGAGGCAGTTTATTCTAGCGCCAGCAATATTGAAAAGTAGGTTCATCAAGAGTTTGAAGGAATATAAAATTATTGTATTCCTGTATTCCTGGAATATACCTCTGTGTCAACATGCTGTCTCTAATAGCAACTAGAGGTAACTTAGCACCATATGTAATGACGCCATAACTCCTTCAGTATGAAACATGTGTTCAACTCAACATTTACAATACGCTCTTCCTCGCGACGTCTTATAACTCGCGCCCGCCTATTATGCATTTTTTGACAAATGGTCTAACATTGTTTTCAGTTATGATTTGTGCTTCTGTTTATTAATGCTGGACGGAATGCGCCAGCAGGCGTCGCGGGGAAAGACTTCATGTAAAGTTACTTGCCATTTATCCAAACGCTTAAGTGCCCTATTTTCCAACAAAATAATGGCCATCTCCATACTGCTACAATTAGCTATGTCAATGAAGCCTAGGTCATCATCATTCCATGGTCCCATATATCTACAGACCAAGTATAGCTAGCTTCACATAATGTACCCAGTGGTGACGCGTGACTTTTCCTAGACTGTTACCAAAACCAGATATGAAAAATGTTATTAAAAAAAGTTTATTTTGAACCTCCCAATTTTTTGCTTATTTTAGGTATTTTATTTAAACTATTTTCAAATTAAGCTAAATATTCCTGGACTGAGCGTCTGGGACACTTGATATACCTAATCGTCTTATGCTATGACTAATCCAAGCCGTCCGAAAAAACAGTCGACGTTTCTAGATGTTCGGAAAATTTTTGATCTTTTTTGGCAATGAATGTTAACAATTCAATGTAATTTCTTCTATTGTCAGAGTCATCCCCTTCAAAATGAATGGTGATTCCTGTTTTGCCAAAAAACATACGGTATCTAGAACTGCGCTGCCTAAAAGCTTGTTTAAGACAACTTTCGATCCTTGTTTTGCCAAACTGAATTAAATTGGCTACACATCTCACATGTAACGGAGACATTTCATGTCTCCTCTTTAGAGCCCTAAAGCTATTTCAATCGTTGACTCCGCTGCTGGCCCATCCATTTTTTTCTGTATAAAACAGAAGACATCGTCAACAATACAATCTGTTTTTTGCAACCACATAACCAAGAGTTTCCATATACCAACTTAATTCAAAATATCAAAGTACGTTTTTTTATTCCTTTTTAAAATCATCTAACGTAGGTGTTGGTCTTCCATTTTCTTAAAAATTATACATGGAGAATGAGTTTTCAAGTAGTTGATCGATTACGCAGCGATACTCATCCATGTTTAATTGCACGCACCCTAAAGCCAGTAACCAAAACGGCTACTAACGAGTGAGAAGTGAGTAACCAAATCAAAAATGGTAACAAGCCCACATAATAGTTCCAGCGCCCCACGCACTCGGGCGACCGCGATCAGTCACGAGTCGGTACCGACGGTCCCCGACGGACTACCAAGTGTATCCATAAATGAAAATGGTAACAACCGAACCGACAACCAAGTCGAGGCGAGTCAGCTTCATCGTGTTCGCAAAACCTAGACACTATAGGGCGCATTATTTTCGTGGGTCTAATTTGCTATTTACTGAATTACTATTACATACTGCTGTTGGTAAACAAATAAATGAAATTATTTCACAGTACTTAGTCATAAAATTTTTATATTTTTAAGATTTTAAACTGTTACCAATGGTAACAATGGTTACATGGACTGGACGCTTCGCCACTAAATGTACCTCAAGAAGCCGCAGAAGTGTGTCCTGACGACTGGACGAATATAAAGATTGTATCAGAAAAACGTGACAATATATCTAGGGTATGAAGTACATATATAAATTGCAAAGATAGTTCCTAGCTACAAGATGTTGTAAATTATTACACCACTGATGAGAGTGAATAAGGAAAAGACATAAAAATTCTTCAAACTTACTCTCATAATACACGATATACAATTTTCAATGTCAAAAGTCACCAACTCGAGGAATTTTCAAACTAGAACGGGTGTTTTTATACCGATTTGACCTCAAATACCTAATCCAATTTCTCCCTCAGAAAAGTAGCCCGAAAAAAATTACTCGAGAGACGCGAGTCATGTAAAACTGAATGTCCTGTATGTACTTTTTTCGATCTCTAAATTTAAATTTCAATATCGTGGACCTCGTGTATGAGGTATTCCTGTTAACTACTTGATGCCCTATAAAGATTTTGTCACGTTGTTCTAAAACAGCCTCTATATGGCATCGGAGCGGCCCTACACCGTACTGATGATTGCTAAAAAGCATGCTACAAAATTGTGTACGGCTTGTTATGGTCTCAGAGATGGAAAGCTAACATATCCTATTCAGCCTGTCTTTAGTTTTTGCAACTTTTACATATCGTGTCAATACTGGCAGCTAGATGAGTAATCAGTAGTCAGGAGTGGCCTATGTGGTGGGTATTTTCTTGATTGGCTATGTAGAAACAAACGTAGTTATTTAAGGAGGAAACCATCGCATGCCTGTGTATCCTACATATTCTCTAGTTTTGGACTGGTATAAACAAGCTTTATGTACAAGGTTTGTCCGGAAAGTAATAGGACTCATTTTCTTTCGCCATGACTGTACATCGAAGCGTGCGCGCACCGACTGGATTCGGTAGAGGGAGTTCCTAGCTAAGGAATGAGCGGCTGGTCAGTTGTCTCCGAGCATTTGGAGAGTCAGGACAGGTATTTTCGCGTGACATGTTTCTGTGAGTGGTGCAAGCCGAAAATGCAGCGTTCGTTAGAGCAGAGGTACGCGATTAAATTCTGTGTGAAACTCGGTAAATCTGCGACAGGGACGTTTGATATGATCAAGCAGGCTTACCCAAGTGTTGCTTTAGCAAGAAGTGGTGTGTTTCGGTGGCACCAGGCCTTTTTGGAGGGCCGGGAAGAGGTCGCTGATGAAGACCGTGCTGGAAGACCTTCGACAAACACCGATAATGTGACTCGTGTGCGCAAAATTTTGAACTCAGACCGTCGACTAAGTATTCGTTTAATTGCCCAGATGTTAAATTTACCAAAATCTGTGGTTCATGACATTGTGACACAGCATTTGAACATGCGCAAGGTGTGCGCGAAGATGGTCCCAAAAGTGCTCACTGACGACCAGAAATTGCGGCGAGTGGAAGTGTGCCAAGAAAATTTGAACATGTGTGAAAGTGACCTCCAATTTTTGAATAACGTAACCACAGGTGACGAGTCGTGAATCTTTGAGTATGATCCCGAGACAAAGAGGCAATCTTCCGAGTGGCACACGACGGCGTCTCCTCGCCCAAAAAAGGGAAGAATGAGCAAATCCAAAGTGAAAACGATGCTCATTGTCTTTTTTGACATCAAAGGCATCGTCCACCATGAATTTGTTCCTCCTGGACAAACCGCCAACGCCAAGTTTTACGTGGAAGTGCTCAGGAGACTCAAACGAAGGGTCAGTCGGGTCCGACAAGACATCGCAGCCGACTGGAAGTTGCACCAGGACAACGCCCCGGCTCATACCGCCTTTCTTGTGAACAGCTACCTGATCAAGGCCGGCATCCCAACACTTCCGCAGCCGCCCTACAGCCCAGATGTGGCCCTCCGGACTTTTTTTGTTTCCTCGCCTGAAAAGGTAGATGAAAGGCAAGCATTTGGAGACGACAGAGGGGATCCAAGCAGCATGCACCGCGGCTCTCAAGGCTATTCCGGAGAATGTCTTCCTTGACGTCTTCAATGCTTGGAAATCGCGCTTGCAGCGCTGCATCGACGCAGAAGGAGCCTATTTTGAAAGTTTTTAAAAAATTGTAACGATTGGCTCAATAAATTTTTTTAGTCCTATTACTTTCCGGGCAAACCGTGAATATTCCCTTATAGTTGTGTCGGTACTCCAGTATTAAGGCTCCTTCTTCTCGGCTGCTCCAGTACCAAAAAATAAAAGTACAAGTATCGTCAGCTTTGCAACTCAGTTAATAAAGTGAAACTATGTGCTTCAACATGCATTTTCCATTTCCTCTGCATAGTACGAACAGTCTATTATTCTATTGGCACATCGAGAACTGAAAGGTGCAGCGGCATTCCCAATAAAATCCGATTCAAGTTTAGTATTATCTTCTGTGCCAGAAACGGGAAATTACAAGAGCAAATGAAATTGCAAATTTCCTTTCGCATCCCCTCGAACACGTTCTCTTTAGATGTATAATCAATATATGGGAGGATATTGACTCACTTTGGATTTACTGACAATTTCCGAAGGTAATACTTTTTGCTATTCGACTACTAATCCCGAAGAGTATAAAAGCAGTTTGTTGTTTATGAAGGAAAAGGTGAAGGCCGCATACAAAATTTATGGATTCAGAGTTGTTTTGAAGAGGATTAGGAGTGCTTCATACTGGCACAATTGAAATTAGTTATTTTACCACCATTTACTTCCCACGCCAAGGAAGTAATGATATTGATACACAATTTTTTTGCATGTTATACATAGGTATACATAAAAATACATGTCACATTTCCGTCGGTCAGTCTCTCTGTCTGTTGGTTTGTGTGTCTGTCCGCTAATATTTCGCCCAGCAATAACTTGGAAGGTATCGATCGGACTTTGATGAAATTTTGACATAAGGTTAGAATTATGTCAAGGAAACAAATCCAGTGAGTGCAGAGCCATAGGTGAAAAAATAGGAATCGCTCAAACTCCTTTTTTGACGTTTCAGAGGCTCCTGATCATTTTCAGAAGGACTTCGTAGGGGATAACAAATGAAGGTGGTGGTTGTAGGGGGTGGGGGATGTTTATCTCTTTTTTTGGCATTAGTATATCTACAGGGTGTTTCAGTTTATTGCTGCATAACTTTAAGATTCGATAGATCTTTTAAAATTAATGCATAAAGTCTATATAAATATGGGTCGAAAAATGCGTGGCTTCCGAAATACAGAGTGTTTAAATTTACTTTTTAAATATTTTTTCTTTAAATATTTCGAACAATATTTGATGTATAACAGTGAAAATTGGTATACAAGGGTTTTTTAGTACGACAAAACGAACCATGGGCATAGTTTTACTGTAGCCGCTAGAGGGCGCTCTCTACTGTACCTATAGTGTATTAAAATGACCGAAAAATTTTTCTTAGTGCAATTTTTTGCTTTTTGTATAAAAAAACTGATTCCTCGCACTTTTCAACATAAAAAAGCTCTTTTGTGAATTTTCGTTATAGTTAGCCGTTTTTGAGATATTTCGATTTTTAAGGTTCGATGCATTTTTAATTATTTATGGGAAAATGATATTTTTTTTTTACATTTTCGATTTGGGCATTACAAGTAATTAAGATGATCGTTTAGATTGTGTTTTTAAACACAGCAATAATTCCTAACTCCAAATAAACACAATAAAACAGAATATTAATTTGTTTAATTTTCCAATATTATTTTTAACAAATTAAATTAATTATTTACAACTAAAATGCTATTGGATAGTTAGGACAAACATACAAAATCTAAAGTAGTTGCTCGAAATGTAAACCCAATTGTTCAATACACAATTCACATCTACGAATGATCGAACGTGGTATAGCATTATTCAAATAAGGCCTTATTTCATCACATGCATTCCTGATTCTGTCTATTAGCATACCTCTTGTGGTTACGGGAGTCTGGTACACTTTTTCTTTTAGATATCCCCACACAAAGAAATGTAATGGATTTAGGTCAGGGGATCGTGGAGGCCAGGCGACTGGTCCTCCACGGCCGATCCATCTTTCTGGATAATTTTCGTCCAGTCAGTTTCTAACTATTCTCGAATAATGAGCTGGACAACCATCAAGCTGGAACCAGGCCAATCTTCTTAAATCTAACATAACATCATCCCACATATTTGCACGTTCAGCCTTTAAAAATTCCAAGAAGGTCGCAGCATTTAACCTTGCAGGCAAAAGGTAGTGTCCAAATAGTCGATTACGGTAGATACCAATCCACACGTTCACACTAAATTCATGCTGAAAATTTCTTTCCCGAACTGCATGCGGATTTTCATGCGACCAAATATGTTGATTATGAAAATTTACCACTCCACGTCTAGTGAAGCATGACTCATCGGTCCATAAAACGTTACTTAAAAACTCCCTATTATTATCAGTTCTATCAAGAATCCACTGAAAAAATGTGATTCTTCGTTCTCCGTCCCCTGGCTGTAGTCCTTGCACAGGTTGCAAATGGTAAGGACGTCTATGGTCATTTCTAAGAACACGGTGAACATGGATTGCTGAAATTCCCAAGGCACCAGAATCTCTCCTAATATTTGTGGTCGGATCTCTATCAAACTCACGCAGAATCATACGGGTAAATCTGCGCTGACGAACATTTATGTTTTGATCCCTTTGGAGATTTCCAAAACCATTTTCAATTATTTGGCGATGCACTCTTACAAATACTGAGCGAGTTGGATGTCGTATGTTTGAAAATCTTCGTGCGTATTCTCTGGCTGCTTCTGCTGCGTTTCCATTTACAAAGCCATACAAAAAAAACTGGTAAAAGAAACTACATTTCGTGCATTCACAATTGCAAAAAAACGTTTCAGGTTTCAACAGACAACAAAACTAACTGTCAACTAATTGACGTTTAACCTTATTCTGCTTTCAATTTCAAAAATAGTTGCAGGCACAGCATACTTCTAAAAATTATCGAGATACTGACTTTTTAACGTTATTTTATCATAAGTAATTAAAAATGCATCGAACCTTAAAAATCGAAATATCTCAAAAACGGCTAACTATAACGAACATTCACAAGAGAGCTTTTTTATGTTGAAAAGTGCGCAGAATCAGTTTTTTTATACAAAAATAAAAAAATTGCACTAAGAAAATTTTGTCGGTCATTTTAATACACTACAGGTACAGTAGAGAGCGCCCTCTAGCGGCTACAGTAAAACTATGTCCATGGTTAGTTTTGTCGTGCCAAAAACGCTTGTATACCAATTTTCACTGTTATACATCAAATATTGTTCGAAATATTTTAAAAAAACTATTTTAGAAAGTAAATTTAAACACCCTGTATTTCGGAAGCCACGCATTTTTCGACCCATGTTTATATAGACTTTATGCATTAATTTTAAAAGTTCTCTCTAAATTTTCATAATCAACATATCTGGTCGCATGAAAATCCGCATGCAGTTCGGGAAAGAAATTTTCAGCATGAATTTAGTGTGAACGTGTGGATTGGTATCTACCGTAATCGACTATTTGGACCCTACCTTTTGCCTGCAAGGTTAAATGCTGCGACCTTTTTGGAATTTTTAAAGGCTGAACATGCAAATATGTGGGATGATGTTATGTTAGATTTAAGAAGATTGGCCTGGTTCCAGCTTGATGGTTGTCCAGCTCATTATTCGAGAATAGTTAGAAACTGGCTGGACGAAAATTATCCAGAAAGATGGATTGGCCGTGAAGGACCAATCGCCTGTCCTCCACGATCCCCTGACCTAAATCCATTACATTTCTTTGTGTGGGGATTTCTAAAAGAAAAAGTGTACCAGACTCCCGTTACCACAAGAGATATGCTAATAGACAGAATCAGGAATGCATGTGATGAAATAAGGCCTTATTTGAATAATGCTATACCACGTTCGATCATTCGTAGATGTGAATTGTGTATTGAACAATTGGGTTTACATTTCGAGCAACTACTTTAGATTTTGTATGTTTGTCCTAACTATCCAATAGCATTTTAGTTGTAAATAATTAATTTAATTTGTTAAAAATAATATTGGAAAATTAAACAAATTAATATTCTGTTTTATTGTGTTTATTTGGAGGTAGGAATTATTGCTGTGTTTAAAAACACAATCTAAACGATCATCTTAATTACTTGTAATGCCCAAATCGAAAATGTAAAAAAAATATTATTTTCCCATAAATAATTAAAAATGCATCGAACCTTACAAATCGAAATATCTCAAAAACGGCTAACTATAACGAAAACTCACAAGAGAGCTTTTTTATGCAGAAAAGTACGAAGAATCAATTCAAAAAGCAAAAAATTGCACTAAGAAAAAATGTTCGGTCATTTTAATGCACTACAGGTACAGTAGAGAGCGCCCTCTAGCGGCTACAGTAAAACTATGCCCATGGTTAGTTTTGTCGTACCAAAAAACGCTTGTATACCAATTTTCACTGTTATACATCAAATATTGTTCGAAATATTTAAAAAAAACTATTTTAGAAAGTAAATTTAAACACCCTGTATTTCGGAAGCCACGCATTTTTCGACCCATGTTTATATAGACTTTATGCATTAATTTTAAAAGTTTTCTATCGAATCTTAACGTTATGCAACAATAAATTGAAACACACTGTATATGTTTCAAACTCAAACTGTTATACGCCACTGAGCGTAGATATACCAGGATCGAGGTTTGACCGATGTCTGATCAATGAGTGGCTGCGGCTGGCGAGTGACGAGGTTAGTTGTAGCAACAATGCCAGATGGTCAGTCTTATCGGTAGGGCAGAGAAAAATTTCTAATTGACCCCACTTTAGCTATTGAACCGATCATTGAACTCAGAGCGAAAACTTCGACTAGTATCTAGTTTATTCTGAAAGCAGAAATCTCATAATTTTACAGTAGCATGAAGCCGTTATACAGGGTACTCATAAGGCATCTCTGATAAGAACTTTTATGTATAACTAAAAAATATTTTAGAAATATTTCTCCGTATACAGTCCCTGAGCAGTTTATCTTAAAGCAACCTTTGTCCATCCACCGCCAACATGCAATAGAAAATGATAGGATATTGACATGTCATTGAAAATAAGTATATGTCTCAAATCGGCAAACTTTGCAGGATGCGAAGAAGCCGTTAACGGAAAAAGTATTTTAGTTTTATATTCCAATCAGCTACAACAATTAGAAATGTCAGTTTTTTTTTAGTTCTCCAAAACAGTTTTTTTTCTGGGAACATACTGGCGAAGACATAAAACTCTTGGAATAGTAGCCTCAGCTACTCCAGAAAAAATCCAGTTGCGGGCGTCTCTAGCCACAATCTGCTTGGAGAAAGTTGACTATGCATAAGTAAAATAAATAGGATATAATTCTTTTGAACAACAATGTATTTTGTATTTGTTTAATACCTTATGCTATACTGAGAACTGTTATATATCTAAATATTTGTGTGATCCTCATACGTATCAGACAGCTGGGATCTTCTATATTACACGAAAAGGATAACAAGGGGGATATCAATTGGCCCTTGGAGAGCTTTTACAGCCCTTATCAGGTAGAAGAGCTCGATGAAATATCCCTTAACCTTTATTCAGACTCCCTTTCCATCATCTGGAAATTCAGCACCGCCTTGACGTATTTCGTCATGATATGATTCATAGAACGCTTGAGTAACAGACCTGAATAGAAAAAATAACGACTTACAGTTCTTCATAAGTTAAAGCCTGAGAACACAATAAAACATAAAGTTATGTGCTTATGTGTAGTTCTTCTAAGGAAATATAGAAATGTAGTGTAGAAATGATGGTATCAAAACTAGAATCGTTGCCGAGCAAATGAAAAGATGTCTCAGGTTACTTATTAGCATGGCGCAGAATATTTTGGTCATTCCTCTTTAAAAACGAATACGTTAATCACACGTTTGCCAGATTTTTCTCCGCCAGATCCGATTTACAAATACTCGTTGCTCCACCAGGTATGAAGAAAAATCATATTTGAGTATCGCAACTTGAGAACTGACTGAATGATGCACGACTTATTGTACGTAATTACACGGAGAATCAATATATTTGAAGAATATAATTGGCGTCGATTTATGAAGGAAAGCAGCAACTTCTAGGTGTGGTATAGATCTCTAAATAATTATAAATGTGAATGTCTATCAAGTCTGTACAATGCGGAAAGACGTAAAAACTTGTACACTTACTAATTGATACTCGATTAAGGTAATAATAATAATAATTATAATAATAATAATAATAATAATAATAGCCTTTATTTAACCTGGCGGGTGTCGGCTAAAAGCTGCTTTTCATACCAACCAGGACCAAACAAACTTATAATACAAAATTTGGGAGATATAAACAATGTTCAATAACAATAATGAAAAATCTATTAAAACAAGAATAGGCATTTTTTAATTTAAAAAAAATCAGATACAGTCACAGAAAACAGATACACCATTACGTAAGTTAAAAAACTAAATAATATAAGGAATTATGATATATTTTCAAAAACAAATTTTTTTACTATTGACCTAAAAAGTGGAACAGATAAATCTTTAAAGCATATTATAGCGATAGGGTCCAACAAAGAGAAACTCTTAGTAAATAGGGTGGTTCTATGATAGGGCGTGTTAAGGGTGTAACCAACGAATCGGAGGTTGGCCGCATCAAGCTGATTTCTCAAGGATAATTTGTTATTTAAATATATAGGGTATTTGGTCAGTAAAATGCTATGAACCAAGCATAAAATGTGAACCAACCACCTTTGCCTCATCATCAACCAATTCACTTCTTGAATAAATGGAGACACTCGCTCCCTTCTTCGGATTCCAACAGAATATCTAATACAGCTGTTCTGCACTTTCTGAAGTCTGTAAGCTTCGTCTTGAGTCAAACAGGGACCAAACACGAAACTTCCATATTCTATCTTACTTAAAACGACTGAATCGCAAAGCTTAACTTTAGTATCTTGAGACAACACGTGCTTAAAGCTGTATATGCTTTTTAGTTTACCAAAAGAGCTCTGTACAACCTTAGAAATATAATCATAAAAAGTTAAGTGCTCATCAAAAATTATTCCTAAGTTTAATACCGATATCTGGTGTGTATTCACTATTGAGGCCTAGCTTTATAGCATCTCTACTGAACTCGTTCTTCTTAGAGCGGAAGGTAACTATGGCCGATTTGCTACAGTTTATGTGAGGTATTTAAACCAATCGCAAACGCCGCTTAAATCTACTTTTAGTATCAGCATAAGAATGTAAGGCGCAATGTTTGACCTACCGATTCAAGTCCGACACGTATAAAGTAAATAACATTGGTCCTAAAATGGATCCTTGCGGCACCCCTTTACAATGACCCGTTTGTCAGAATAGTCACTGCCTATTTTAACTTGTTGAAGTCGATCTGATAGGTAATTGTCAAACCATGAAATCGAGTTCTCAGAAAAACCAAGAAAGTGCAACTCAGCTAATAACATTTTGTGGTTTAAACAGTCAAATGCCTTTCTCAAATCTAGCAGTACAGTTGTAGTTACGCAGGAATTATCTATAGCTCTCAAGTAGTCATCACAAATGTCAACTAATGCCGTCACAGTACTATGATTTTTTCTAAATCCCGACTGTGTATTTGGAATTGAGCTGTATTTATTGATGTGTGTTCGTTTGCATGTGCTCGTAAAAGATATTTTCTAGAATTTTTGACAAGAGTGAAAGTATGCTTATAGGTCTGAAATCGCAAGGCAATTCGGGATTATCGATTTTATCAACGGGAATAACAGTTGCAGCTTTCCATATGAGCGGTACGATACCATGTTCCAAAGAAAAGTTTATAATATGAGTAAGAGCCTTGAGACAAAAAGGAAGAATATAGGAAAATGTATCTATATTTAATCCATCTAGTTCGGTAGCAAGCGATTTCATTTTTTGAAATGTCCTCAAGATGTTTTCCTTGGTAACAAACTAAACTAAAATAGGTCATTGATATTTGGTAGCATGTTGGTGTTATAGTACTCTTAGGCCCGTATCGTCAGTCATCCCTACAGTTGTAGGGCGCGTTTATGGCCTCCTTGATTGTCATACTTCTTTCTCTCCTTCAAAAATTTCTAGATTACACTTGTCCCGTATCAGCGTCAGCGCTCTCCTATTGTGAAGATATGTTTTCTTTTTAAATTGTAGGAAATTTCAGGCTGATAAAACATGATATAACTCAAAAGCAAGCACAATTTGATGCAAATAGATGTTTGTGACATAAACCTCAAATAGAGCGCTGAACGGAGAAGTAGAAAACTATGACAATCAAGGAGGCCATAAAGGCGCCCTACAACTGCTTATGAGTTATATCATGTTTTATCAGCCTGAAATTTCCTACAATTAAAAAGAAAACATCTTCACAATAAGAGAGCGCTGACGCTGACACGGAACAAGTGTAATCTAGATTTTGAGGAGAGAAAGGAGGATGACAATCAAGGATGCCATAAACGCACCCTACAATTATAGGGACGACTGACGATACGGGCCTAAGAGTGTTTCATTTATTGATTATCGGGAACTGATTCAACAAAACAGTTATTTAAAAAGTTGGGTTCCAAAGTACACTGATTATTTTTACCCTTAGAGCCATGAATCCCCAGCTCCTTTATAGCTTTCCACCAGCTCCGAGAGATGTTGCTTTTTCTTAGCTGGAATTCAATATATGCTTTTTTTCTATAGTAGATCCATTGGCAGTTTCCATCTCATCAGGACAATTGTACTTAACAGTTTTCTTAAACTTAGAATAGGTATTATTGCGTAACCGTATCATGAATTTGATATTGTGTGTAATCCAGGGACAACGTGCTTTTGATATCTTCCTGGTCCTGATTGGTGCGCATATATTTAGCAGATCATCAATAAGCCTGTAAAAATGTTGCAGTTTTGATTCAATGTCATCATAGTCGATAACACCTAGCCAGTGCATATTAGACGCTACCTCATTCAAAAGAGACTCATCAATATTCCTTAAAATCACGGGATTGTACATATTTTGTACTCTAACGGCTGGTTCACATTCAACACAAAAATAAACTAGATAGTGATCGGACAACCGCAGGAAGATTCACAACTCCTTTATTAGCAATCTCAACTTCATCATTAACGAAAACGACGTCTATTAAGGTACTACTATTATTCGTGACCCTGGTTCATGATCAACTATTTGATGCAGATTCAAATTTTCAAAATGTTAGAAACAAATACACATTCAGGACTACTATATACAATCAAAGAAGTTAGTATTCAAGTCGCCCATGCATACTAAGCCCTCTGATGTTGGATATATATTTGAAGTTGAGTCATTAATTTTCAGATAATGATTGTAGAAGGAAAGATAAACCAAAATATGTGTGTAAAAATTAAAAAAAAAAATAGAAAAAAATTTTTTTACCTTGTTTTATAAAGTATCCTCCGACAAGTATTCGGTGCGGACCTGTATTTGATCGTGGTCTTGGAGCACCGGCAGCCGTCCATATGTGAGGTCTTAAGTCAAATGATTCACGAACCCTTGTACTACATTAACAAAGGCACGAGGGGTTGGTTGCACTCGATTGGGAAACCGATCCGCATAAACATGTGCCATTTTTTATTTCGTTTGAGCCACGCAACAGACACCACTATCCACTACCGACTGACACTGACTGTATACAACTGAATGAAATAATTGTAAAAACATCGTTCCAAATTCTTTCGCTTTTTTGTTTCCGATGCGATGAACCGATAAGGCGAATTATATCCGTTGTCGCCAAACACGAGCACATAATATTATTATTGAGACAGGGCGGTACTCAAACTTCCAAAGGGCTATAACTTTGTTACTTTAATTTTACCAGAAAAATGGTAAAGGAAAAAAACATTTTCTTTTTGTATCTATATACAGGGTGACTTCGAAGTTGAGTCATTTATTTAACAGTGAGTAGATCTGATCAAAAAAATGTTTTTTCCTTTACCATTTTTCTGGTAAAATTAAAGTAACAAAGTTATAGCCCTTTGGAAGTTTGAGTACCGCCCTGTCTCAATAATAATATTATGTGCTCGTGTTTGGCAACAACGGATATAATCCGCCTTATCGGTTCATCGCATCGGAAACAAAAAAGCGAAAGAATTTGGAACGATGTTTTTACAATTTTTTATTCAGTTGTATTCAGTCAGTGTCAGTCGGTAACGCGTGAGTGAATAGTGGTGTCTGTTGCGTGGCTCAAACGAAATAAAAAATGGCACATGTTTATGCGGATCGGTTTCCCAATCGAGTGCAACCAACCCCTCGTGCCTTTGTTAATGTAGTACAACGGGCTCGTGAATCAGGTGACGGTATGCCGGTGCTCCAAGACCTCATGATCAAATACAGGTCCGCACTGAAATACTTGTCGGGAGGATACTTTATAAAACAAGGTAATTTTTTTTATTTTTTTTTTATTTTTAC
This sequence comes from Acanthoscelides obtectus, assembly GCA_963669975.1. Classification (NCBI taxonomy): domain Eukaryota; kingdom Metazoa; phylum Arthropoda; class Insecta; order Coleoptera; family Chrysomelidae; genus Acanthoscelides; species Acanthoscelides obtectus. Next base: position 64,992,612 of record CAVLJG010000003.1, on the reverse strand, counting down.
ACACATATTTTGGTTTATCTTCCTTCTACAATCATTATCTGAAAATTAATTACTCAACTTCAAAGTCACCCTGTATATATAATTATAAAATAAAATACGAGGAGGAGGATAGGGGACGTAGGATAAAGCCTTTTTACAAAGTATTATTATCATTATGGGATACCGCGCACAGGACGCTTGAATTTTAGCGGCTGGATTTGTCAGCGCTGGGCTGGCTGATTGGATCTACTTTGGTCAGAATCGGTTTCAGTGAATTTCCTTCCTCGATGTTTTTAAGAAATTCCTTTGCGCCCTCTCCAGACGCGTTGCCACACTGTTTTTTTGTAGCATATCACAAAGTATGTCGTCTGGGATGCGGTAGGGGAACTGCCCAGCTCTTTTATATAAATATTCTCAAGAAACCCGTCTAAATTAAGAATGTCACTTTCACTTATGCGTGGGAACACAGCAGTAAGTCTGTATTGACATACTGTACTATCGTACCAGGTAGATGCATGCTTCATTTATTTTACATTTCACATCTATAGAAACATTCGAGCTGAAGCTAATGATTGGAGACAGAGCTGCTCGATTAGTCTTAAGGATTTTTTCTCTAATGAGGCTGGCCGTGCATACTGTTTTATTTAAGACTGAGCCCAAGGTATCGTATTCGATCGAGGAGGGGGTGACGACTATTCGCTCCCCATTCCCGCCAAACTTGATCTGTTTAGGGTACGTTCGTGCTCGTCCAAATGCAATACACTCGGTTTTCTGGTTATAGCAACTAAGCTCCCAGTGATCATAGATTCAAATATTTCTACCATTGTCCACTTTGATCTCATGATGGCTGTGTTTTGCTGTTTTTATTCATTTAGCACTACGTTCTGTGGCATGGTTTGTCCTGCAATGTTTACTACAGGCAGATCAGCAACGTATAGGTTCCACAGGTAGAGTCCTAGGTTAGATCCCTATAATACGCCGTAACTTTGGAAATATATTTTTGTTTTGGCATGATTGTTTTTGCCGCGTATTTGTCGGATGAGCAAATAGTTTTCTATAATCTTGATAACATTGTTAGGGATGTCCGTTTGTTGTAAATAAGAGCACCATGAGTAATAGAGTCAAATGCTTATGAGAGGTCGATAGTCACCGCTCCTACGTGATTCCATTCTCCGAGTGCATCGGTAGTGACTTTAACTATTCGGAAAAGTTGTGTTTGTGTTCCTTTGACTTTGGTAAAACAATACTGATATTGATGATTTACTGATACTAGGCATGATTCATTGGAGTGTAACTTTTTCGGCAATTTTACCCATTATATTGAGCAAAGTGATTGGCCTGTATGATTCTGGTAGTCTAGGATCTTCACCACCTATGGAGA
>CAVLJG010000003.1:63657076-63727870 GCA_963669975.1 Acanthoscelides obtectus | reverse complement strand
CTCTCTCACTGAGAGTGCATAGTGCGCTGGGCAGCTATCATGCTGAAACCACATGTCCCTGTAAATACTCAGTGGCACGTCCACCAATAAATTTTGTACATGATTTTTCAAAAAATCCAAATAAACTTCAGCAGTCAAAGTCTCTGAGAACTCAAACGGACCGATTATTTTACCATTTAAAATTCCTGTCCAATGGTTTATCTTGAAGCGATATTGAGATTTATCTTCTCTCATCAAATGTGGGTTTGCTACGTGCCACTCGTGTAAGTTATGCAGGTTCATGTACCCATCTTTCTTAAATGTGGTCTCATCCGACCATAAAATTTTTTCGAAGAACTGTGGATCTTTCCTGTGTCTTTCTAACATTGTGCGACAAAAAGCAACTCGGGGCTCATAATCCCGGGGCAGGAGAGGTTGAACACGCTGTATGTGGTATGGATGAAGCACATCACTTACTTGCTATTGCACACTTTGATACCGATCAGTACTCTTTCGTTTACTGCGTATCTTTACATGTTCCTGCTTGTTGATTTCGTACTGTTACTAATTTTGGATTCGTGAACTGGACTGTTGATCGCTTGTGATTTGGATTTGGACTGTTTAATTGCTCTACAAAACAACATTTGCTTTCCTTAGACGATCTTTGATAGTGTGATTGTGCAGTGCCGCTATGTCCGTGTACACCGTACAAGAATATGCTAACATGCACCTCATTTATGGGGAATTTAGATGCAACGCTAGTGCTGCAGCGAGACTTTACTGTGAGAGGTACCCGAATGCAGCTCGTCATCCAGATCATCATGTGTTCACAAATGTGCACCGCTTACTGTTCTCAGAGGGCCAACTACCAAACCAATCACACGGTGAGGGAAGATCTTTCCTTCCTTACGAAGACGTGGTGCTAGGAGCTGTCGAAGAAGACCCGAGTACTTCAGTGCGTGCAATAGAACTAAAAACAGGTGTGCCCAAAGGTACAGCCCATAGAATCTGGCAAAAAAACGTGCTCCATCCATACCACGTACAGCGTGTTCAAGCTCTTTTGCCCCGGGATTATGAGCCCCGAGTTGCTTTTTGTCGCACAATGTTAGAAAGACACAGGGAAGATCCATGGTTCTTTGAAAAAATTGTATGATCAGATGAGACCACATTTAAGAAAGATGGGTACATGAACCTGCATAACTTACCCGAGTGGCACGTAGCAAACCCACATTTGATGAGAGAAGATAAATCTCAATATCGCTTCAAGATAAACCATTGGACAGGAATTTTAAATGGTAAAATAATCGGCCCGTTTGAGTTCCCAGAGACTTTGACTGCCTAGGTTTATTTAGGTTTTTTGCAAAATCATTTAGAAAATTTATTGGACGACGTGCCACTGAGTATTTACAGGGACATGTGGTTTCAGCATGATGGCTGCCCAGCGCACTATGCACTCTCAGTGAGAGGGTATCTCGATCAATACTTTCCAGGCAGATGGATAGAGCGGTCTGATACAATACCGTGGCCAGCCCGGTCACCAGATTTGAATCCGTTAGATTTTTTTACTGGCGAACTGTAAAAGAAAAAGTGTATTTCAAGCCGATTCAAAATGTAGCTGAGCTACGGCAAAGACTATTGGAAGCAGCTGAGTTTGTTAATAACCGTGGATTCGCTCGTTTAATAACCCGATCTTGTTTAAGAAGATGTCGAGCGTGTATTGCGGCTGAAGGAAAACAGTTTGAGCATTTGCCGTAAAGGTAAATCATCATCAGCAGCATTTTGACGCCCACTGTTGTGCAAACAGTTATCCTTTAGGGTCCTTGTGCGTTTTTATAATCGCTGTTTAATTAGGAAATTTTGAAAAAATTTCATCAGTTTTTTTTCAAATAAAAATTGTGCATAAGTTAACGAGTAATCTTCTAAGTGTTATACCATTTTGGAATCGCTATTAAATGCGCCAACTTTTAAGATTACTTGCCAAACTCTCGTAGTGCATTTTTTCCAGTAGAGCCAGTTAAAGTTGAGCAAAGTTTTACTTTGGAATACTTGGTTGGGAAATAAGTGGCAATTTTTCCTGAACGAGAAAAGTTGGCAGTAAGGTTGAGACACCAGTTTGAAGATGCGTTATTCATCATTACATTGTAAAAATAAAATCCAAAAAAAGTTAATATTTGTAGTAACAGGAGTTGACAGACTGCCGTAGGGTGTGAAATTTCTATATTTTTTAATAGACCTATAATTTTCTAAACACATACATAAATTTTTTTTAAATATTTTTCCGATATCTGTTATGACTTTGCCTATCACCCGGTTTCGGCTTGACGTTGACTTCTGGGACACCCTGTATAATAACGAGCTTGCCGATATGGTATTAGTTTGCCGTAAGTATCTTCAAGATGGTGCCGAGGTTTCGCGAGTATATTTAGATCGTTCTCTTTAAGACGTGCCCATCCTGCGCCTTGCCACTGGGCGATATTTCCAGTACCATAACATAGTACCGTATTCAGACGTGTTTGTTTTCGCTCTGACTTTTTCGTATTTTTCTGTGGTTAAAACTGGTCGTTTCTGCACCAATTTATACGTGTGTGGTGGTCGTAATGTGCAGTTGCTGTGAACTATACTTTGATGCAGTGAGCTGCACTTAATCAAGCAGTCATGGCTACAAACTGTGCTAGTTGCCATTCATTGGTAAATCGCTCGAAGCCAGGTATACCGTGCGATGGTTTTTGTGAACAGTCTTTTCACATTTCTTGTGTGGGAATTCCATCAGATGTATTGAAGATAATAAAAACACCTGGTTTATTCTGGTACTGTCCTACATGCTCTCAGCAGAAAAAAGATTTTGATCGAGTATTTATCAAAATTGATGATAAAGTAGATACACTTATTGCTGATGTTTATAATATTTTCTCCGAGGCTAAAGGTCATCTGATAAATAAGGTTGATGAAACTTTGGAACAGACTGTCTCACAAAGGGTCCCGGGTCCAAGTGCCTCATATGCAAATACCTTGAAAAAGACTGTGAACGTGATTGTTACGCCAAAAAACAATGATCAGTCTCATTCTGCTACGAGGCTTAGAATTAGTCAGTCTGTTGACCCTGTAGATAACAATATAAGATTTTCTCAGGTGAAAAATATAAAAAACGGTGGAATACTGATCAAATGTGATGGTTCGGATGATGCCAATAAACTGAAGGATTTGGCGTCGCGGCACCTTTCTGCCGATTATGAGGTGAAGGAGGTGAGGAAGTTCAACCCGCGCTTAAAAATTGTTGGAATGTCTCAGTGTATCGAAAAAGAGGAGTTGTGTACAATGCTGAAATCTCAAAATAATGCGTTTCATGCTGAAAGTGAGTGTAGTGTTTTAAAAGTTTGGCCAACAAAAAAATCAGCTACTGTTTATCAAGCTATTTTAGATGTAGATTGTACTACTTATGCTAATGTTCTCAATCAAGGTAAGGTCCTTGTCAATTATGATAGTTGTGCGGTTTATGACGCAATCAATTTAAAATTGTGCTTCAAATGCTGTGGGCTGAATCATTATTCAAAAAATTGTAGAAGTAGTAGTCAAACCTGTGTAAAATGCTCTTTGGATCATAAAGTGTCTGATTGTCGATCTGTCAATCTGAAATGTATTAATTGTGTAAACGCCCGTCATTCAAAAACAGATCACGCTGCCTGGGATACAAATCAATGTACAGTATACAAAAATAAATTAAATGAATACAAAAAATCTATAACAGGTGACATATAGCAACTATCCTGTGTAAATTTAGATTCTGGAATCGAGCATAATGAAGATATTGCTCAATATGATCGAACAGACTTCTGTATTTATTATCAGAATGTTAGAGGATTAAAAACCAAATTGCACACTTTATTCAATGCGTCCTATACTTGTCCTTATGATCTAATTGCTTTGACTGAGACTGGGATTGATGATAGCATCCATAATAGCGAGTTTATGAGTAGCGAATTTAGTGTTTTCAGATCAGATAGGAAATATGTACAAACTGGCCAGACTAAGGGAGGTGGAGTTTTATTAGCGATACATAAAAAATATAAAGGAGTTGCAATTGATTTTCAATGTTCAGTCTCGGAAATTGATGTTGTTGGGATTAGAATTGAACTCATTCGCTGTACGGTTTACCTCCTCCTTGTTTATATTCCTCCAAATCTTACTGTGGAGACTTATGAAACTTTTTTTGAAGACATCCTTACATTAGATTGTTTCAAGCTTAATGATACTATTCTTTTTCTGGGGGATTTCAATATCCCTACATATATAAATTACCTCATTGATAGTACTTACTATAACAATTACATTTCGGTTGTCAAAAATATGAGCCACTTCTTCAATTTAGTTCAATACAATCATATACGTAATGCATATGATCGCATCCTGGACTTAGTGTATTGTAATAACTTTGCGCAGGTGAGTGCTGCATCCGATATTTTACTGCCTATCGATGCCTATCATCCTCCTCTAGAAGTACGTGTGTCTTTTCCCAGTCGCATGAGAAATTTCCATACAAACAGTATTCCGCAGTATAATTTTAAAAAAGCAAACATCCCGGCTCTTTATAATAGCATTATGAATTTAGATTTAACTCTCCCGTCACATATTACGGATATTAATATTGCCTGCGATCTTTTTTATAAACGATTGTATGTTGCATTTGATAGACATGTTCCTTACACATTGCCGAAAGATAACAAATATCCTCCATGGTTTTCTCGCTCTATTATCTCAAAAATCGGAAAAAAGCATCGTCTCTGGAAACGATACAAGCGAACAAGTAATTTGTCAGATTATGAATTATTTAGCAGTTTACGAAGAACAATAAAAATCGATATTGACATGGCTTATTCAAATTTTGTTGAAAGAACCGAGCGCGCTTTGGCTCACAACCCTAATAACTTTTGGTCCTTCGTAAATCATCGCAAAAATTTCGCCAATATTCCTAGCAACATGTTTTCTGAAAATACTGAGTTGAAAAATCCTGAGCAAATAGTGAACGCCTTTGCAGCATATTTCCAATCTACTTATATTTCCTCCTCGGAATATTTATCTGACTCTGCCTCAGTGAACGATAGTTCTTGCCTATCTATTATAACAGTTCATGAGAAGCATGTACGAAATGCTCTGAATAAGTTGAAACCTAAATGCTCCACAGGTCCAGATTCCATACCATCTTTCTTTCTTAAGGATTGTGCTTCGGTACTTGCTCAGCCCTTAGCATGCCTTTTTAATTTGTCTTTAAAAACTGCAACCTTTCCTGACAAATGGAAAATGTCGAAAATTACTCCAGTTTTTAAGAAAGGCGATAGGTCACATATTGAGAACTATAGAGCGATTGTTATCTTGAGCAATTTGGCGAAAGTTTTTGAGTTTGTACTTTTTGAGGTCGTGTTTTCTCATGTAAGTCGTACCATCTGTACTGGTCAACATGGTTTTTATAAAGGTAGATCAACATGTAGTAATTTAGCATGTTTCAAGCAATACGCTGCTGAGGTTTTGGACAAAGGAGGGCAGGTTGATGTAGTCTATACCGATTTTTCAAAAGCTTTCGACCGTTTAGATCACGGTATTTTGATACAGAAGTTGTCAAAAATTGGTTTAACGTCTAGATTTCTTGATTTTTTCCAGTCATACATTAATAACAGACATTTACGTGTAGATTATCGTGGTTACAAATCATATCCGGTGTTGGCTACGTCAGGCGTACCCCAGGGTTCAGTCCTTGGCCCTTTGTTATTTCTTATATTCATTAACGACATAGTAAGTGACTTGCGGTGTGAGTATTTGCTGTATGCTGATGACCTCAAGATTTTTAGATGTGTTAATACCTTAGATGATAGTTTAGCATTGCAAGCAGATCTGAACCTTGTACATCAGTGGTGTGAAGTTAATAATATGGATTTGAATGTTGATAAATGTTGCACTATGACGCTAACACGCAAGTTGGAACCGATAGAATCTGTCTTTGAGATTGGAAACAGCTCGCTCCTGAGAGTTTTTTCGTTCAAAGATTTAGGTGTTTTGTTTGACCCCAGAATGACATTTATCGAGCAGATAAATACTATTGTAGCAAAAGCGTACAAAAATCTTGGTTTTGTTATCAGAAACAGCAGACAATTTCATAATCCTAAAACTTTAATCTTACTATATTATGCTTTTGTTAGATCTATTCTCGAATATTGTTCTATTATTTGGTACCCGGCTTACGATGTACATTCCCATAATCTTGAGAGAGTTCAGCGACGTTTCGTGAAGTATTTGTGGTATAAAGAAGATAGAGTTTATCCTGAAAGGGGCTTTCGTAATGACATATTATTAAGCAGATTCAATCTGCCAAATTTAACGAAGCGCAGACATTTATTCGCTGCTACCTTTTTGTGTAAATTGCTCGATGGCAGCATTGATTGTCCTTCACTCTTAGAGAAAATTTATTTACACATACCTAATTTGCGTACTCGTCATGGTAGCAACAGTTTATTCTATTTACCTGTTCCTAGAACAAACTTATTGTTGTTTTCACCACTCTATGTTATGTGTGGCATTTGTGAAAGTGCACGTGCACTTGATATCTTTCACTACAGTAAAGACAGCCTTCGAAGGTATTTTCTAACTGTCGGCTGAGCATGCTGTACTTCCTGCCTGTTCAATGGAGTGTTCCGTTCAGGCAGTGTATTGAATCTAAATAAAAATAAATAAATAAATAAATAAATATTTCAAATCACTTCTCAAATGAAAGTGGTGACTTTCCTTATTTTTTCTTCTACCCATTCGCTGCTGTGTCTCAGCTTTGATGAAAAACAAAGTCACCAGTCTTAGAACACCTACTCTGCATATGTATCTTCAAACAGTATGTAGTTATGTTCCTATGCACTTCTTTCACGAAATCGATAAAAAAGTAAGATTCACCATCTGGAATATTTCTGGAGGTTCAATTCCATTTAAAAAATCGACGCTTCCTGCATTTGCACCTTTGTTGCTCAACCTTTTCTCTCCCTCGTGTCTAGGTAAATAAAGATAACAAAAAACACCTAGATCGATAGTGACGTCATTTGAAATTGTGTCTTGCTAACTTCGTTATGTCTGTTTGACAAGTAACCTTCCTTCTGTATTTCAATATCCAGGGAAGTATTACAAATTTTAATGTAAGCAGAATGAAACATTACCAACAGACGTTAGCACCTTACTCCCAACGGAGTAAATAAACCAATCAGAATGCCAAGTATCTGCTTAGTATTGCACTAACTTAAGCTTGTCAGTTTGACACCAGGCTATTTGTTCTTTCAAAGTATTTGTAAGTTCAGTATAAAACGTGATCGTTGATTTACGTATAGTTTCTGATAAATGTCTCTATACAATCAATGAGCTTTGTAATGATATAGCCTTATCTATTATGGAAAATGAAAAAATAGATTCATTTGATAATGAAGATTAAGATTATTTGTTTTTTAAAATGCAGTTTAGGACAACGCAGGATATAAAAGATATTGAAATAAAGCAAAATATTTAAATCATATTAAGCCGAATGTAGTATTACTACCCCGTTCGAGAAAGCTATTATTGATCTCGCACATTATATCCCTCGGCGTTATGAGCTCGAACATTTTGTGGTTTATTTCTCAGCCTAGGCATGTAAAGTACAAGTTGACCAGAATCCATTTTTTTTGTAACAAACTGGTGACTATTTGATACTCCTAGATGAGATTGACCAGTCTGGACTGCACTGTTTTGGTTTATTGCTCATTTCTCTTGGTCGTCGGACCACCGGACTGGCCGTTGGCAAGGGCTTATTACTATTTAAGGCCCGCCCCTTGAATAATGCACAGCGGAATTAACCGAGGGCCGGTAAACTGCGATTTTTTCCACCTAGGCTGCCCTTTCGCACCGGTGAGTTACGGTTTTGCCGCCCCACGCTAAATCGAGTTGTTACGAGAGATGAGCCATGTTATAAAGGCAATGCTGATGAGGCAACCTTTGTAGAACAGAAAGCGTTGACACTTTCAGCGGAAATTAAGATATACCCTAATATACTCGTAGTGATTAAAAATAGACATTCGTCCTTGATAGGACTCCATTGTCTGGCCGAATCACAACACATATATTATTTACTTCTGTATATTGTACGAAGTTTGGGCCACCACAGTGGCCTTTTTCAAGTGCAATGATAATTAAAGGCAGTATATTTTTGCTTACCGCTTCCAGGTGACAGTTTATTTTTGTTTACTTTTCTTTTCTTCATTCCTATACAGTGTGTTGCGTCAATAAATTAAATCATCCTGTAGCATTGCAATTTTAAGACGGCGCCGCGTAGCACCAGAAAAGCACCTCCAGCCCACCAAAGCGACAAGCGAGCATGATGCTATCTGTCGTTTTTTAAATGTACTAGGTATCGAAAGCGATAAACTCCCTGCGAGAACGCGAAAAATTCACTCAGAACGGATCTGGATGGGTTTTTCGCATTCTCGGAGGGCGTATCACATTTGAGACGATGGGCGAAAATGACGTATCTGATACATTTAGGAAACGACAGATAACCTCGTGCTCACCTGTCGCTTTGGGCGGCTGAATGTGCTTTTTGAACGGAAATGCCTACCCCAGGCAATCCTGGGCTGTACTGGTTTTTCGCGGTGCCATCTAAAAATTGTAATGGAGGCCTCGCGAGATTTCGGGATACTACAGGACAGTTCAATCCATTGTCGCAACACACTGTATAGGAATGAAGAAAAGATAAGAAAAAGTAAATAGGCAGTCATCTGGAAGCGATAAACAAAAATATACTGTCAATAATTGTCATTGCTCTTGAAAAAGGCTTTCGCGGTGACCGAAACATGGTGAAGTAAATATAAATTGAAACATGTCTTATTCGGCCCGACAATGGAGTACTATGAACATGAACATGAAAATCACAGGGTAAGTTTCAGGAGTTATTAATTTTGGTTTCAAAATGTCTTGATCTGCGCTCGTTTTGCGAGTGAAGTGAGACTGGCTGTCGAATCTGATGTCTGAGTCAATTGTGAAAGAAATTAAATTTCATTTGAACTGAGACTGAAAAATAAATGTGCAATAAATTGAGGAAACTGAAGTTATGTGGGATTATATGAATTGTGTGGAAAATAAAAACAGCATATACTTTAGTAGAAAAGTGGCAGTTGAAAATTACAAGATGGCAGCTTGGCGCTATCCGGGAATATTTTTAACGGAATGAGGTGTCATGGAGTCCATCATCTGGAACGTTCTTTTAAATGCTTTATAATCCTGTCTAGTTCTAGTTTTAGGTACATTGACTCGCCTATAACTTACCAACTAAACATTAAAATTTTTTATATCAATCGTCTTATTTTGGAAAGGTATATTTAGATATGCAATAATATGGGACTTACTATTAAAAAATGATGAATTTTGAAGGACTGTCTGACTCAGTTTGAGCTATCATTGCTATTAAAGTACATATTGTTGAGTGTTATATATTTAATTTTGAGGACGTAAATATCAATCTCGAGTAGCAAGAACAAATACTAGTGTTGTTTCTGTTAATGATTAAGATTAGAGTTGCCTTAGATGTATATTGCCGTGCTAAGCACAATGGAGTACCTGCAATTTTAGGTCATATTTGGTTGATACCTAGTAATCCCTACTAATTGGAAAAGTTTTTTGGCAGTAACACGCAAGAGTTGTCTTGAAATCCTACATTTTTATCTGAAGTATCTGCACAAATGAATCAAAGACGGCTTTTTCTCGGGTTTTTGTTAGCTGCAGACGCCTCATCTTAGCTTAGCACGGCGGCATAACCGCTGCGTTTAGATAGCTGTTTCTGACGGCTTAAAGATAAAAAACAATAGAAATACAATTCTGTATCCCATCGTGCACCTAGCGAATACTTTGTTCACTTTCTGCCACTAATAACAGTCGTCCAATAAAATCCAAGAAATTACCTGAACGAACCGTTCTTTCCTTCCGGTGGCGCGCATTTCGTCCGAACCGTAGCCGAGTAAGAAAAACCGGGCGGCTGATTTCCCAAGAGTTCCCGCCACAATACGGCGCTATCTTTTCCGCAGGACTATTTGCAGTTTGCCAGAATGACGGCGAGCAGGCGGCCCTTGGCTTTATCGACGACCCTGCTCCATGCTGCTGTCTTTCGTAATGGCCGACCTTCCAAATGAGATTTTTCAATAGCCCGCACACACACAACGGTTACCGTTATCGGCCATTCGTTCTTTTACGACGTCCTATGGATACGATGGAACACGTTACCTTGGAGAATTGCAGTTCGATTGCTCTGAACACGAAATTAATTTCGATGTCGTTTTACAGTTTTGGTTCTAACGTCACAGGCCTTATCGATGGTAATATGCCTGCCGATAATATAAAAAAATATGTACCCTATACTTTCCATGTGGTTGTTCAAATTGGCAAATATCACAGCGAAACTTGACTACCTACGATGTATTGTGAACCTCTACATCTCAAACAATATAAATAATGAATCTATCATATTTATATTTCGATGGTAGATGTGTGGAAAATATGTCTGATGTCAGCGCCTTCTCAATAACGGTACGTGAACCTCAACCCTGTACAACTTCAGACCCCCAACTTTCAACTCATCCATATAATTTCATAACATGAGCAATTATCTCTGAAATGCCAGCGATATTTGTTGCTTCCGTAGCTGCTGGTCTATTGAATGAATTTTTTGGACCTACAAACCTTTTTCATTTTTAGCATACTGCATACTGAAGAGATGGGAGCGGAACTTGCTCTAGTTCTTACGTGTCTCTTCCAGATATCTTATAAATCCGGCACTTTCCCAGAAAATAGGAGTTGTGCAACTACAGACCTATAGCTTCGCTTTCCATTATAAGTAACCTAATGGAGAGGTGCATAAATCGGCAGCTTCGGAGTACTGAACGTCACTGCTTGATTTGCGACAAGCGGTTTGGTGTCTGGCACCAGCGATCCACGGGGGACCTCCTAGCTTACGTCTCGCAACTGAGGAGTAAACTCATCCAATCATATGGTCAGCCCTTGATATCACGAAAGCATTCGATCAGCTATGGCATGGTGCCCTCTGATGTAAACCTCCATCTTATGGCCTCCCAGAGAAGTTTTGGAAATGTGTGACTGACTTTCTCTCATTATTCCACAATGTCAACGCTGGTATTCACCAGGGATTGGTCTTGGCTCCGACATTGTTTCTCTTACATTTCAGCGACCTCCTTTCCTATACGATCAGTCCGATCCACAGTTTTGCCGATGACACTACGTGCAGGAATTCAAATTGACAAGTCGATCTCTGCCGATGAGCTAGAGAAAGTACAACTAGCAGCGACTTTCTCTCAGACGAGATATCTCGAGGTTATCATTGCTTGAGGATGCAACAATCTGGTAAATTTTAACGCTTCCAAAACACAGAACTGTACCTTGACTAACACCCGATTTCTATGGATGACCGAGTTATTCCAAACAGCCATTAATTGCGGCTGGTCCGAGTCCAGATCATCGAAGACTTAATCTGGCATAAACATATCTTGTCAATAGCGGCAGCTGCTGAGAAAGAGCTATTTGCTTAGGTCTAAGAAGTATTAATACTTTTCTCCACATGATCTCCTGTTCTGTCCAAGACCCAGCTAAGACCTAGCCTTAAGTGCTGCTCATATGTTTGGAGTGCTGCCGCCCCAACTACATTATCCATGCGGTTGACGATCTAGGTCTACCACTACGCCAATGGGCTTTGATCCCCAGATCTTTCCTCCATGATGCCGCCAAGCAAAGTGCCTGCCAGTCAGACCCGCCTGACTTCCGAGTCACATCCAAACAGTGTCTCCTTATAGAGCAATTTAACCGACGAGGCTTTTCTGAGTTCTACTAATTTTATGCAGTTCAAAAATCGTATCAACAAAGCTTCTTTAATCTCCTCATAGCAGCCGCTGTGTCCTGGTATTTGGGCTGCTGCCTGCGCGGCCGGTTCGGTTACAAAAAAAGCATACTAGTCACGTTGTATCAAAATTTCTCCAAAAGAGTACTTTTTAATTTATAGAGGGGCTAAAGATTAGGAAACAGACAATAGATAGACCTCAGTCGCTTTCGTAGTCAAGTAGCAAACAGGCATATGTGTAATCAAGCCATATGAATGCATGGGAATCACAAAATTAATTTACTTGACTCTATAAACGATGAAAGTATCACAATTGCAAAAATAATCGAACTACAGTTAACATGTTTTTTGTTAATCTAAGAGTAAAAAATAAACATGTTGTATGCTGACACGTGGACAACATGCGTAGAGTGCGGAGTATGTCGCGTGACTGTTTTCATAGAAATTTTTAAACTTCGCATCTTATATTCGAAGAATCCAGATATGAAAAAACGCAAGATACATGTCTTGCAGAAAGTTTTATTTTCTACAAAACAAGATAGTGGCAAATGCTCCAGCCCTATCATGACGCCAACCTGAACATTAAAAAGCAATAATCTTATGATGCCACAAAAAAATTTACTGTCGTCAAAGTTGTAGAAAAAATTCCCTACCTACTGGCCTATCTCCCTCACACATACAATATGTCGCCAAGCAGCAGTGCAACGCAGAGGGGGGAGGTGAGCGAAGAGACCATTGTATCGGCATTACAAAGCGTCCCCGTTGAGCTAAGGACTTTGTTGCACCGCGCCGATATTATCCAGCTTATGGATCATCTCGGCTCCATTAAACATTCCTGCTTGTTCCTGTTCCCGTTGCTGGGCCCGCATCGTAGACTAGTGCCTCCTGATTCCTATGCCAGATAGACGATAATGCATCTATACCGACTCGCTGTCTCTGTGTGCTTAGTAGCTACTATTGTGCAACTGCTGATGAATGCATTAGGAAAGCAGAGTAGTGGAGGATGTTGGTTACTGGCCGATATTCTATTATATTTTTGTTATCGTTGATAAAACCGCGCGGTATAAGACGTTGGTGGTATAGTGAATATCATAATAATATCAGTAAAACGCAAGGAGTTATCGTATAAACCAACTTAATTTGATGCCATAGTTAAGCGTGATTGGTGCATACCTTTGGGTAGATTTACTTAAAAATGTCTATCAGAGTGACAAACCGGCGTAAACCCTTTCCTTTGGAATATATATATATATATATATATCAGGGATCAGGGCGGAAATACTATCTGTGTTGCCAAGTGAATAATTCAATTATTATTAAAACAAAGATATGTACATTGAATAAGGCAATGAAACGCTAGAGTAATCTTAATTCGTAATTTTAAAATGTTCAAATATAATAAATGGCCTTCAGCGATGGCGAAATACCTGATATCAGAAATACTAGGGCACTGCTTGAATTCCTTTTGTTTTTTCTAAACAGCTGTCTATGTTGTTTGTAATCCCAGCAGATCCTTAGTAGAAAGCAAATACTCAGTTGATACTAGTAGTAGTAGCATCAGTAGTAGTAGCAGTAGTGATGCGGCAAAGCCTGGCAACTAGAGTACCTCTGACCCTCTTTTCCAACCCCGTAGTGCCCAGACTGTATTACTTCACTGGCCACGTTCTGTTAACTGGTTATTGAATAGAACTGCCCCAGCGATGTGGTGCAACCATGCTGATCTAGCACCAAACTGGTATTAGACGTGATTCAATTAATTTAATTTAATAGGCTTTTTGGGGCGTGTTGAGGCTCCTTAATAAATTTTGTAAATTCCGTGAGGGTACACGCCGCTTCGCCTCGCCGATGACTATCTTATATCCACAGTTATTGACAAAACATATTTAGCATAAACTGCCTTTTAAAATACATAAAACCTTCGTCATTTTTGGCAATTGTGTGGAAGACTAGAACTGTATGAAATCCACCCACTTGTATATGGTTTCGCAGAAATGTACGATTTTAATGCGAAATGGCAACAACTAGGTATCAAGCTGGCGGCTTAAGGCTGATAGGCCTGTGGTATGTTCTTGCGTCCTGGCTACTGACTACGGTTTCGTGAATCAAAATGTGTGGCTCGGTCTCGGTGCACCACGAACGAAATAAGCCATCTATTACCAGAATCCACTTTATACTCTGAATAGAATAGAGTTGCTCATCTTTCGTTGGTTGTCTACCGTGACAAAACCTACACCATGCTGACGAATTGCCAAATAGCACACACACAAACAAAGTGAAGTGTTAGACAACCAGACTGTAAGGAATGCCGCTCAAGCTTTGAGCAATATCGTACACGTAATCCAATGAAATTTTTAATTTGTGGCAACTAGCTTAGGCCTCACATAGAAACCAATTAGCTGATTTACTTCACCAGAGATCGACTAGCACTACCGCTGTTAAAATTACTCTATTGTTCTGCAGGAAGTAGCATCCTTAGCTACTCAGAAGCACGTAAATATAAAAAACAACTGGTAAATGAGTAACGCAAACTCTAAAGACACTAAACTGCTGATGCTTAGAAGCCCCGCTCTACCTTTTCTGGTCACAGACATCACAGCAGTAACCACAGACGGTTAAACATGGACAGCTGTTCCGTGCTATTTGGCAACACCTCAGAATAGTGTAGGCTTGGTCTCAGGTAGGGTAACGAACGAGAGAATCTATCGAAATAAGACAGCACAAAATGTCATCTGTGACCAGTGTTGGAACTGTATCCCAGTTCGTACAATAGATACCGTCTGCTTGCCAATAAATAGTGATATAGCTTTCGATCGTCCGACCACAGAATTGATTTCAGGTAGACCAACTCTTAGTAGTCGATTTTGGTAATAAATGACACTTTTTACTGTACTTCAGCAGTAGTTACGATCGGTCATCTATCCGCTTTTGAAGCTGATTACAAAATATGAATGGCGGTTAAGAAACTAGATTAGTTGAAGCGCATTAAAAAGGTAAGAACCATGAAAACAATCGTAATATTATATGTATACACAAGATGGAGTACTGTATCCAGAATAGCGTAGTAATTCGTTGTAGCGCCGACACAAAATACTCCCCATAGAATGTGATCGTGCCCAGAATAGAGACTGTGCAATAATATTTGGAGCGTTTTTTAAATTACGTTTTACTTCTTGGGCGGCGGACGATCTACTGAATATTTAATTTATTGGTAGGTGGGTAGGTACGTAGAACGTAGATACAAAAGTGCACGCGTCGCCGCTACCCTGCCTGCCTTACAGCAATTTGGTCTGGAGTACTTTCCTTCTTCTGCCTTCCCCAGTGGAATATACGGTTTTTGTTTATCGCTCCATGCTCCTTCACGGCACCGTTTGATATACAGTACATTGTACTTTTGACTGAGGCAATGGCGTATCATACAAAGACCTTAAGAAGTAGATTCAATGATACATATCGACAAAAGATCGCTCAGAAACGTTATGAGGAATGGCGATGTTCTTATTTTAATTTAGTGTGTTCACAGCAAGTTTTTCCACGAGTAGCTTCCGAGATACATGGCCTCCAAGTTGGGCAATCCTAACCTATTACAACATATTGTGGGTTCGGTACACGATATCTGATTTGTAATTAATAACAACCTCAGATCGATGTATAAATAACGCCATATAAAAATTCAAAAGACAATACTAAAAATAATAAATAAATAAATAGCGTTTATTCCCCTACAGTTAAGGAAACCATTTACAGGACAATCCTAAGATAAATCAAAATAACAAGAACAGAAACACATAAAAAGCAGGTGATTTCATCTAAAGAAAAAAAAAACTATGAGTGAAATACCTGTGACAATCTTTGTGCTGTGCTACGTTTCTTATCGTCATCTCATCAACATTACGATTCTGTGATATGCAGCGCCGGGCCTAAACTTGCATGAATGTGTTATTGCCAAACAGGAACTTTTTTCCAAAATATCCAGAATTTTAATGGGTGTTGAACTCATGACCTGGATAATAATAGTCGCCTTTATTAGGGATGACGCTTTTCATAGTGCCATTTTGCCACCAAAAAAGAACAACAGTACAACACAATGCAAAACATAAAACTTTACTAACTAAGAGAAGAAAAAACACCCAGTATAATACATGTAAAATATTTTTTTTAGATATGGTTGGGACAAAAAACGATCAGATTTTCAATTATATCGATATAGTGGTTTTTGTGACATCGTCTGTTCTTACAAAAAAAGTTAGCGATACTTGTGTTTTCTAGCTACAATTTGCATTTAACCATAGTTCAACAAACACATTATGAATAGCTAACTTAATCTGTTCATCTTGCCTACCGGGAGAAGACGAGAGAATTTTCGACAGCTTAGCGAGTTTGATATGGGAAGAATAGTGGGCTTGTGTGAGGCTGGTTGGGCTAGCCACCAGGCTGCACAGAAGTCTTAATACGGTGATGGTTTGTTGTCGAGCATGGGATGGAAAAGGACATACATGAAGATTTAGAGGTACAGGGCGTGTCAGAAGAACCGCATAACATTAAGATTGCCGCTTTAGGCTTTTGGCACTACGGGACCACTTTGTTCATCGCCGGATCAATAGTCTTGAACTTATTCATACCTCTCACTCCTAGGCACCAAAGTGATCGACGGGCTGAAAAAGTAGAGATTCTTCAGTTTATATGCAAGCGCATGTGCATCACACTGAAGTGGGGGCTATTGCTTTTAGAAGCAGAGACAACATGACCGCTGTGCGCTACATCCACGGAGTGAGAAAATCACATATTTTGCTTTATATACGGACGCTTACCAACCCACTTTTCCAAAAAGATAATGCACGACCACATATAGCCAGAAATACGTTGGTCCGTTTTGAAGGCAATCAAGTCGATTTGTTGCCTTGGTCCCTAGATCTTCCGATGTTTCACTCATTGACATTGTGGTAATAATACTCGTATTACTCCATTCGCTCCACAAAAATTGTTGTGATAAATTAATTATTACTGTGTTATATTTTCTGGCAGTATATTTGAATGTTACAAGAGTAAAATACTTGTATAAATGTGCTGTGTATAAGGTTAAATTAGAACCCTTTTAAACTTCAAATATGTAATTAGTTAGTTAAATATGCTTTGGAACGTTGTATTTTTTTATATTAACACATTGACCGCCGTGTTAGTCACTGGTTACCGACACTGAACTATTCCAATGGTGCCGAGTCAGGACTGACACTACATACTTACTTTAAACTTGTTGTTTAGCTCTGTCGGTCACGAGATCGTTGTATATCCAAGTAATTAAAATATTTTAATCGGTAATTCTTTTCTATAAGAATGACAAATAATTTACTTCGAAAGTGCTTTTTGGGGCTTAATATAGTATGCTGAAAGATTGGAATTTTGAATAAGCTTCAACACTGAATAATAATAATAGTAATAAAAAAAATAACGGGAGAAGCGCGTAATACTTTTATGGACTTATGCTGTTTTAACAGGAAATAGGGTTGGTGGTATATAGCTAAGCAAAATATATGTATTAATTATATTTTTCTTTGCTCCCTATTGAGAACTACGTTGAAATATTGACTTGTTAACATGCCACATGTTTCAATTTTGTGTGTTTTAATATTCTTAGGGTACATAGGGGAAACCCGGGCAAGGCGAACACAAAGTCGAATTCTCCGTTATACATCTAAACCAAGAATGGACCATCGTGAAAAAAGACAAAGACTTATTTCGCTTAACGTTCTTCAATAATCGGCAATTGGTTGTAAAAGAAAATAATTGCGAAGTGTGTGCGTGTAGGTTCTATTTACGAATACCTATTTAAGATATTCAACGTATACAGGTATTTAAACAACGTTCTCAGTCATACAAATGAGAGGGATGGAGTAAATGGTAGGAAACAGGAAATCTTTAAACAAGTGATTAGTATAAAGCTCGTGTAGTAGTGTGATCATATTAACGAACTTCCCCGAAATAATTGTGAAGGCTAGTTTTATTTTTGCAAGTTGTTCAAGGGGGTATTTAAAACATGGATGCATAAAATGGGCACATCAATTTTTGTGGCAAAACTTTTTGTTTGACAACAACGAATGCGAAAACGTGTTTTTTGGGATTCAAGCGAAAGTGTTGGCAGGAACGAAAAAACTCTTCATATACGATTTTTAGGTATTTATGAGACCTAAATATTATTTCTGAAAAACGAGGCCAAATGCAGGTTTTGGCACTTGTTGGTAATGTGACGATAATTTCACGCAATTACTTGAAATTCCATAAATATGTAGGATTAAATACCAACAAAATTGGAGTATATTGGTCAAGTAGTTTCTTGAGAATTTCTAATTGCTTATCTCAAAACACCTGTTTTCTGGCCATCACTACTAGCTTATTGGGCAATATACAAGGTTCGTTCAAGGATCATTTAATAGCAGAATACACGTGTTTATCTGCCGATATGAATCACAAACCACTCCGAAAGAAAAATGATATTTTTGTGCGAAAATCAAAGATTACGTTTTTTTCTTCTAAACAAAGTCAAACATTTCGTATTTGTGAGTAATTGAGCAAAATGTTTGAATTTGTTTAAAAGAAATAACGTACCCATCTTTTTTTGCATAAAAATAACATTTATCTTCCGGAATTGTTTGCGATCCATATCGGCAAGGTAAACTAGGGTACTTAGCTATAAAATGCCTTCTGAACTAACCCTGTATATTCCTCAATAAACTAGTAGTGATGGCCGGAAGACAAGGTGTTTTGGGACAAACAATTAGAAATTCTCAAAAACTACTTAACCAATCTAGTCCAATTTTGTTGTGGTTGCTTGGAAACCATCGTTGCATTACAAACAAGTCCCAAAACCTGCATTTCACCTCGGTTTTCGGCCATAACTTTTTTGCTTTTAGTGTTTTTACGTGAGTTAGGACGGGAGCTTGCGTCGATGAGTTTAAAAAAAAAACTGAAAATACTTGTTTTCAAACCGAACTAACAAAATTTTTATTAAGAAAATTCTTCTTACATTTGCTTTTGCTACAATTACAGAGTTAATTGTAGCAAAAGCAAAGTGAATCTGAATAACAATGCAAGTGTGTCTGTAAGATAAGAACGGAAAAAGCTGATGCAGCGTCTTCTTTCTTCGAACCTATGTATTTGCAGTGGCGTAACTCTCCCCTCCTTAAACAACGACTTCGGGCTGGAACAGCACTGAAGGCGGGTTATCTTGAATTTTGGTAACTTGTTGAGGCTTCCTGTGTTTCTTCAATTTCTTCTTCAAAAACTTGATTGAAGTAAGGACGGCGACAACGGCTAATTTTACTGGGATCGTTAACCATAGCGACCAATTGGATTGATCAATCGGTTTCATGACTTCGATCACCAATTGATTTGTAGTCTGTATGTGTTTTTGGATTTCGTGCATATCTTCTAATGGAATTTTTCCCAATTTCTTAGTTTTAGGTTGGCTAATTCCACTGATGAATTTTTAGCTATTGAAGGTAATACTAAGGGCTTTCCAATGGCATTTTGCTGTCTATTTCCAAAACGGTAGTCTTGATATTCTATATTGCAGTTTACAGGAACTTCTACTAAAGTGCTGCCTAGGACAGTAAAATACTCTGCATCTGAACATTTTAATTTCAAAGTAATTTTTTCTTCAGTAATGATAATGACGTATTCGTCATTGACTCGGTTAAATACTCTTTCTGCGGGTTCCACTGGCACTAACTGGCATTGTGACTGTTTTCCTAAGATCTTGAGATACAGACACAGAGTGAAGACTTGAGACACAGTCTTCACCAGGATTATACTTAATTTTTTCTTGTTGGCATATACTTCGAAGTTGAGTCATTTATTTTAACAGTGAGTAGATCTGATCAAAAGAAATGTTTCTTTCCTTTACCATTTTTCTGGTAAAATTAAAGTAACAAAGTTATAGCCCTTTGGAAGTTTGAGTACCGCCCTGTCTCAATAATAATATTATGTGCTCCTGTTTGGCGACAACGGATATAATCCGCCTTATCGGTTCATCGCATCGGAAACAAAATCGCGAAAGAATTTGGAACGATGTTTTTACAATTATTTCATTCAGTTGTATACAGTCAGTGTCAGTCGGTAGTGAATAGTGGTGTCTGTTGCGTGGCTCAAACGAAATAAAAAATGGCCCATGTTTATGCGGATCGGTTTCCCAATCGAGTGCAACCAACCCCTCGTGCCTTTGTTAATGTAGTACAACGGGTTCGTGAATCTGGTGACTTATGACCTCACATATGAACGGCATGCCGGTGCTCCAAGACCTCACGATCAAATACAGGTCCGCACTGAAATACTTGTCGGGAGGATACTTTATAAAACAAGGTAAAATTGTTTTTTTTTATTTTTTTTTATTTTTACACACATATTTTGGTTTATCTTCCTTCTACAATCATTATCTGAAAACTAATGACTCAACTTCAAAGTCACCCTGTATATAAATTTTCTAATTGGGCACAGGGATGTCCCATGTATAGATAGCTTCTATCTTCTTGAGCCAAATAAGGTTTTTGTGGTATAATTAAGGTATGTTCATTCGTAGGAATTGAAAATAACTGGAAATATTGTAGGATTGATGGGTAAATAATCGGCATTTCAACGGCAAATATAATCTTAGTGTCATGAAAATAACATTTAACATTAATTATTGAATACCAAGATTGTAAATTGATTTTCAAAATTTCGTTTAGGCATATAATAATTTCTTATCTCTTCCAGAATTTGTAATAGATCTTTACTTGTCAAAATATCTGGGTGGATTATGTTTAATTGAGCAAATGTGACTGCATTTTCTAAATTATCTAGGAAGGTAATAATAACATTAGCACCAATAAAAATCTGATCTAACATACTTACTAAAATTGTATTATGTATGCGTTTGGTCATCTACGTTTTGAATGTATGCTTTATAATCCTCAATATATTCAAAAAATTTCCTTTGATTTTCACTGATTGTATCAATATTTGAATATTTTTCAACAAGATTTTTAGCCATGGAAATTTGACAGTTTATTCCTTAATGATTTTCTTTTGATTTGAGCTCAAAATTGTACTAATTGCTACTTCGCTAGCATCGGTATTAGTATGAATTCTTTTGTAAAATCTGGATAAATTAGGATGGGATCGTTACATAATATTTCCTTACAAGTATTAAAACTTTCAACAAAACTCGGTGTATGTATGACTTTAGCATTTTTTTTTCAAACATGACGTTAAAGGTTTTGTAATTTTCGCAAAGTCTGGAATGAATCTCCGATAATACCCAACTAGTCCTAAAAATGACTTAATTTTTTTTTGTGTGCGCGGAATCTGAAATTTTCTAACAGCATCTACTTTAGAAGGATTTGGCTTCATGCCTTCTGGGGTCACAATATGTCCTAGATATTCTACAGATTTTTGTGACAAATGGGATTTATCCAATTGGACTTTAGAGTTAGCTTTTCTCAATCTATTAAATATTTTTTTTAATTTTACGACATGATCCTGGAGTGATGAACTAAAAATTATTATGTCGTCGAGATAAATGAACCAACATTCTCCTATTAAACCTCTAAATACATTATTTACATAACGCATAAAGGTGCTTGGACTATTTTTTAAACCTTGAGGCATTCTTAAGAATTCGAAGTGACCATTCATAGCAGGAAAAGCTGTTTTAGGAAATATCATTTTCGTCCATTTGAATTTGATAATATCCAGATGCAAGATCAAGAGTTGTAAAATAATTTGATCTACCAAGTTTGTCTAAAATATCCGTAATATTGGGTATAGGAAATGTATCATCTATTGTATGCTCATTTAATTTTCTATAATCTATTACAATTCTCCACTTCTGTTTACCAGATTGATCCATTTTTTTTTGGTACCACCCAGATGGGGCTGCTATAGGGTGAATTTGAATGTCTAATGATACCTTGTCTCAGCATCTTATTGATCTGTTCGCTTACTTCCGGTTTATGTATTTCTGGAAATCTGTACGATTTAGTATAAATAGGTGTGTCATCTGTCAACCTAATCTTATGTTTGATTTCATTCGTAAAACCAAGAGGAATTTGTTCGCAATAAAATATAGCTCTATATTCAAAAATCAATTTTCTAATAGCTCTACTCTCTTCTTGATTGCAATGATCCAAATTGATATCTTTTAAATTTTGTTTCAAAACGTTATCGTATTTCTTTGTGAGTTCAATGTTCTCGTTAATCTGAGACATGAAATTTGTATCTATAGGGTTAATTAATTCGATATCAAATGGTGCTGTAATCGTAACCACAAATGGCTAAGGATTTGGGTTATGGATGGTTGTGATAGCAAAATAATTTTTTATGTTCACTAGGGCTGTAGGAGAATTCAAGTTATTGCCAAAATCTATTTCTTTTAAAATTCCTAATCCAGTTTCATAGCAAACAGGAATCTTTAAAATTTTTTCACATTCTGGTTCCACAACAACTGTATAATTGCAAGACTGAAAATTCTTCTGCAATTTATTTTCCTCATTCATAAAAATAGGTATTCGACAGTCTCGTGTAATTAAAAGTTTATCTTAAATGTCTACAATAGCATGTAATTGTTGCAATAAATCCATACCTATAAGACCATCATACTTCGAATTGAAATCAAAAATATAAAATGTATGCCATTGATCATTTTCTAAAATGTCAAAAACTGGAATAACTACTACTTCATTATGGTAACTTATATCGTGAAAGGTTTGTATGTTAAAATGTTCGTTCTGAATATAGTCTGGAAAATATGTATGAGCTAAATTTGGACCAATTAAACTTCTTGTGCTTCCTGTATCTAATAGGAATTTCGCATCTAGTTCAGGTATATGAATGTATGGAAAATTATTATGTACGAGGTTAAGTTCTATTAAGTTTGATTTTTCGGAGGCTGGTCCTGATGAAAATTTTGTTCAGTGTCATTCTACTCTTCTTGGCAGACATCAGTATTTTGTAAATTATCGTATTGATCATTAGGAAATACTTTGTAAATTATGAAGTTCCTGACTACTAAAATTCTTAGGTCCTGAGCTTTGAAAATAATTTCTATTTTGATTCCATCTCTGAACATTAGAATTTCGAGACGTGGTTGACATAGGTTCGGTTTAATTTGAGATGTTTGACCTGTAGGCTTAAAGACATTATGATTTCTTGGAGGAAAATTCTGTTTTCCAAATACTTGCTGATTCGTGAAAAATCTAGGAGCTGGAATATTTTGCTTTGGCTGAATGTTTATTGGTTGAGAAGGAAAACTACTTCGAGGCTGTTGCATTACATTTGGATATCGTGGAAAAGAAGCAAAACTGTTTTGATTGAAATTTTGTGGAATATGGGTTGGTAGCTGAGATTTGGGAAGGTTCTGACTAAAAGCGATATTGCCAGAGTTTTGACCAAATTGTCTCTGATGGAGCATGAAATTTTCTTCCTCTAACACATATGAAATAGCTAATTCGAGGCTATCTGGATTTCTAATTCTAACCATATCTTGTACTGTACCTGTGAGACCACGAATAAATGTTTTCAAGCATAATTCGTCATAATTTTTTATCTGAAAAGTACTTTCTGCAACTGATACATCTATAGATATTAATTTTGAAGCTATTGCACTCCTAGCTTTTTGAATTCTTTGCTCAAAATTAAAGAAAGACTCATTCTTATGAGGCTTCATAACAATTAGCTCCTGAACAAGGCAATCCAAATTCCTTTGATCACCAAAACTGAGCCGTAAAAGAATCTTTAAATCTTGCTAATTTCTAATTTCTGGTCTACTTCCTACTAAAGCTAAAGCATGTCCAGTTAATTTGCTTACGATAGCTCTTATCAGAAAACCGTTAAGAGGGTCACTAGAATTGTTCAAGTTTGTATAGGTGTTAATCAGATGATCACAGAGTTCAAGGAAAATTTCTGAAGTTTTATTGTCACCATTAAAATTTGGAATTGTGTCTATATATAGTCTCAATAGCTGGTGATTCACCTGTGATTCAGTGCTCATTGTGCTAATATTACTACTACTACTAGTAGGACTATCTAAGCTTAAGTTATTAAAGTTTTCCAGTAAGTCCTCAATGTTGACTTATTTTCTGTTGTCTTGTTTTCTTATCTCTAGTTTGCTTAATTTTTATGTCTGAAGAAGTTATATTCACTAACTCTTCGACTCGATCATATGCATTGATCCACTTAAAATGAACGCTAAAGTACCATATGCGCTGGTACCCTAGGGAGATACTTTGCCTTTGAACCAACACGGAAAGCAAGGAATTATAGGAAAAAGGATGGCTCACCAATGTCCACTTGATAAGTCCAACTTCTTGGCCTCAACTGCTGCCGGCTTCCAAGTAATTCTTCCCTTCCGGGTAGATCCGTTTGGTTGTTAAGGGTTGAAACTCACAGAAATTTGGCGGCGCGGCGAAACTTCTCGACCAGATCCTACTGCTTACTGTGCCAGTTAGAACGGGAGCTTGCGACGATGAGTTTTTAAAAAAAACTAAAAATACTTGTTTTCAAACCGAACTAATAAAATTTTTATTAAGAAGGATTACAGAGTTGATTGTAGCAAAAGCAAAGTGAATCTGAATAAGAATGCAAGTGTGTCTGTAAGATAAGAATGGAAAAAGCTGATGCAGCGTCTTCTTTCTTCGAACCTATGCATTTCTAGTGGCGTAACTCGTGTTATCTCATTTTGCGGGTCTCATAAATACCTTAAAATATTATAGGAAGAGTTTTTCCGTTCCTGCAAACACTTTAGATCGAATGCCAAAAAACACATTTTGTGATTCGTTGTTGCCGAATAAAAAGTTTTCTCACAAAAATTGGTGTACAAATTTTATGCGTCCATGTTTTAAATACCCCCTTGAACAACTTTCAGCAATAAAAGCAGACTTCACAATTATTTCGCAAACCAGGGGTATTTTCGTCTAATATGATAGACTATAGTTAGCGAGTTTTACATTGATATTTTAGTGCAGATCGCACGTAAATATCGGGATAAAGAACACAGAAAGCAGTGGTGAAAGACGGACGTTTTTCTTCTGTGATTCAACATTCAATAGTGATACTTGTGGTTATAGTGGCAGTTTAAACTCCAAACTTGCACTACAGTTGAAAAAAGTATCTGTGGTTTAGTGTCCTGAATTCCAGATCTCGAAGTTTTTGCATTGTCAATCTATGTCCTTTCTCAATTTAATCTTTTTTTATTCAATCCTGGCTTAGGTGACACTCACAAAAATCAATATAAGTAGTTTATTTTCGTATCCACTGGCGTCTGTCCAGTTGTTTTTGTCTTGTCTTGTAAGTTAATCGCGTATAGCAATGTCATCCAGTGTCAGTGGTATTTGTGCCTGCTGCAAAAAATCCTTCAGGAACAACTTGCTGATATCCTGCTCGATATGTAAGAAGTTTTTCAAACATTCTTGTGTCAAGCTATCGTTGGATGTCTTGAAGATCTTGAATGACCTTATGGACAAAGGCATTGCCTGGTCTTGTACTGCCCATAGAGAGATTGGAGCAGAAATTAAGGGGTTAAAATCATTAACCTTGCAGCTTCAAAAAGAAATACAAGATCTCCGAAATACTAACAATAATCCAGATACCTTTACTGCCACTCAGTTTCAGGAAGTAACGGAAGAGGTAAATCAAAGAAATTGAAGAAAGCGTAATTTGATCATTTCTGGGGTTGTTGAGCAAAATCAGCAGCAGCCACTTCGCCTTGGAAACGAAACAGCTTCAGTTTCAAGCATAATACGTGCACTTGACTCCGAGGTCACAGTTCCTGAATTGAAACTTGTGAGGCTTGGGTACTGCTTACAAGGCAAGACTCGCCCAATAAGATACTGAAGATGATGTTCATCGCCTAACAAAAAAGGTTAGCGGTCTCAAGATTCACAAGGATTACAAGAATAAGAATATTTCTATCTCGTTTGACCGCACTCCTAGGCAGAGTATTACCGAACCTGAAAGCTGAACTTGATGAACGTTAACAATCTTCTGAGACAAATTTACATATAAAATAAGTCACACGGATTGTTTTAAACTGAATAGTTCCAATAGTTATCCCATATTTACGGGATATTATCAGAATGTTCGCGGACTCAACTCCAAAGTGGATCAATTCTACGCCTCTGGGTCTGAATGTGAATACAACTTCCTAGTGATTACTGAGTCTAATCTGAGTGACAGTGGTGTTCGCTTAGTGAATTATTTCCTAATAAACATGTGGTGTACAGGAAAGGTCGCAAGTTTGAGTCTGCAGATCGATGGAGGGGGGGTGTCATCATAGCAGCAAGGGTCCAGCTCAGCTCCCGAAGTAACGGGTGGGCCATCTATCGGTTTCGATTTGAACCACGTGTTAATTTGACGCTGACAATACTTATGTCAATCTGATTTGTCATAAAATTCAGTATATTATCTCCGCTGAACGAAATGAATCGATTTACGCTTGAGCAACGTTGGGTAATATTGGAAATTTATTTCCAAAACAAAGACAATTGGGCAGAAATTGCACGAAAATGCCGTTCAAAATTCGGTCGCAACGAAGCACCAACAGCGCCCGGTATACGCAAGTTTATTAATAAAGTGCGTGAAACTGGTTTCATTGTTGATGCTCCAACACGTCAGCGTGCTCGTACAGTGCGTACACCCGAAGGTATCGATGCTGTGGCTGCGAGTGTGCGTGAAAATCCATCAACGTCAACACGTCATCGTTCCCAAGAATTGAACATTTCCCGCACCAGTTTACGACGAATTTTGCGGAAAGATCTCGGTATGACGCCTTACAAAGTTCAATTGGTTCAAGAGTTGAAGCCGCGTGACCATCCACTTCGTTCTGCCTTCGCTACATGGGCCAACGAGCAACTAATCAATGATGTCGATTTTGCGAAAAAAATAATCTTTTCAGACGAAGCTCATTTTCATATTGGTGGCTACGTCAATAAGCAAAATTGCCGTATCTGGGGCTCGGAAAACCCACACGAGGTCTTAGAGAAGCCAATGCATCCCTTGCGAGTGACTGTTTGGTGTGGATTGTGGAGCGGAGGCATCATTGGCCCATATTTCTTTGAAGACGGGGACGGCGCAACCGTTTCTGTCAATGGAAACACCTATCGCACCATGATAACTGATTTTTTTGTTCCTGCTCTTGATGGTATTGATGTGGAGAATGTTTGGTTTCAGCAGGATGGTGCAACTTGTCACACATCGCATGCCACAATCAACTTATTGCGCGAAACCTTCGATGGCCGTTTAATCAGTCGAAATGGTGATGTCAATTGGCCGCCAAGAAGCTGCGATTTGACACCATTGGACTATTTCCTGTGGGGCGCTGTTAAAGACAAGTGTTATGTCGACCATCCAGAGACAATTGACCATTTGAAGGCCAACATTCGTGATGCCATTGACGAGATACGGCCCCAAACACTCGAAAAAGTGCTCGAAAATTGGTCCGATCGAATGGGCTACTGTGAGGCCAGCCGCGGCAGCCATTTGAATGAAGTAATATTTCATTTCTGAGCGGAACAATTGTACTTCAAAACAAAAAAATAAATTTGGCAATATCTCAAACCGTTTTTGTTTTATTTTATTTTTAAATCGAAACTTTTAAATGGCCCACCCAATACTTATAAGTTGTGACTATATTGATATGAACTCTCCCATTAGTGACCTTCTCGTCGGTCAAGTGCATGTTTTCTCATAAATCCTTATTCATAATTGACGTTTAGATTCCTCCTGATATTGATTTGAATTTAGTTGAACAATTTTTCGACTCACTATACCTGTACAAGTTTATACATGGACATGACGTGATCTTTTTGGGTAACTTCAACATACATGGTTTTGTTGATCAAAACGTGGATGATCGGAAGTCGGCTATATTGAATAATTTTTTAGTAATACAAAGTCTGCAACAATTTAATAATGTCAAAAATCACATGGATAGACTTCTGGATTTAGTTGTTTCTAACATTGTACATATGAATATCTCTCATGATTCTGAACCACTGGTCAAGGAAGATGTTTATCATCTGGCACTATCCCTGTACATTGAATGTCATAAACTACAGAGCAACTTTACTTATAATACTGAAAATGTGTCATTCAACTTGAGACGCACAAATTTTATTACCCTGTATGAGTCTATTTTGAATGTAGATTGGTCAGTTTTGAGCAATATTGCAGACGTGAATGGTTGTGTTGATGTATTTTATGATATATTGTATTATATCTTCACAGAGCATGTTCCTGTCAAAAAGCGGCATAAAAGGTCTTTTCCGAAATGGTATACTTCTGATATCATCAAGAATATAAAAGCCAAAGCCAGGTGTCATCAAAACTATAAGAAAACTAAACAGCCCTTTTTATTAGGAAAATATAACAGGCTGAGGTCACTTATCAAGTCACAAGTTGCAATTGCTTATAAAAAATATATTGATGACGTTCAAACTTGTGAACATAATGATCCTAAATACTTCTAGTCGTATACTAGGAGCAAAAGGGTCTCGTCAAGAATTCCTTGCAATATGTCGTTGGCTACCGTTCAATCAAATGATCCCCTGGATATTGTATATATTTTTGCATTTTTTTGAGAGTGTTTTTATTGAATCCGATTCGAATGTTAATAAAAGGAATGTCAGTAGTAGCCTCAGTAAGATTACTTTGCCAACTGTTTCTGAGGACGATGTATGGCGGACAATAAAGGAGTTGAAAAATAAATTGACTGCGGGTCAAGATGCTATTCCATCTTTTCTCATAAAAGACTGTGCTCGAGTTCTTGCAGCTCCTTTAATAGTTATATCAACCTAGCACTCAGATCTTAAAAATTTCCAACAGCCTGGAAAAAGGCCAAGATCTGTCCCATACACAAAAGTGGTGGTTTGAATGAAATTGAAAACTATACAGCCATATCTATTTTGTAAAATTTGTAGTAGTAGTATTTGAAATGATTCTGAATGACCACATTTATTCCTTGGTCTGTAGCCATGTTTCCACTTCTCAGCATGGTTGTTTCAGGGGTAAATCTACAATTACCAATTTGGTTACTTTCACGCAGTTTGTCAATAATATTTTTGATAATCATGGTCATGTAGATGTGATCTATACAAATTTTTCTAAAGCTCTTGACAGCATAGATCCATGGTATTTTACCGAGCTAAATATCTAGTCTTGGAATCGATAATTTAATGGTTAATTTCCTTCAATCATATCTTGAAAATTGGTCACAATTTATTTTTTATAATGGTTTTGTATCTTGGGAATATATAGCAATTTCAGGTGTCCCGCTCCAACTTAGGTCCCGTTCTATTTTTGCTGTACATAAACGATCTGTCTTGCAATTTGTCTTGTTTGAATTTATTATATGCTGATGATATGAAACTCTTCACAACAATAAATGACATCTCAGATTGCGGTCTACAGCAGAACCTTGATTCTATCCATGATTGGTGTCTAGCTAACAAGCTGTACTTGAATCTATCGAAATACAAAATTCTGTCATTTTCAAGAAAAAAGCAGATAATTGTCTATCAATATTAGGTTTCGAATAGTGTTCTCGCTAGAGTTGATCGTATTAAGGATCTGGATGTATGGTTCGATGGAAAACTAGTCTTTAACTATCATGTCAACCTAAAAACATCAGATGCATTCAAATTCTATGGATTTATTGTCAGAAACTGTAGAGCGTTTGGTGATAGAAATGTTTTAAAAAATTCATATTGTGCATAATGTGTTCGCTCTAGGTTAGAATATTCATCTTTAGTTTGGAAGCCGTCCTCAAATATTTGTGTGATGGTTTATATGCTATGACGGGGATTCCTGAGATTCATCATGCACCTCTAGTTAGGCTTAGGTCTTACCCATACTTTAAGTTAGATCGCTACTAAACAAACTTAGTATTAAATTCTCCATTGTCTTACATGCAATCTAATTTCAATAGTATTAGTGACGTGTGTGATATCAATGTTGATTGTCTTGTCATTTTGTTGAATAAGTCAGCTGAACGATATGCTCAGATGAATTATTAATTATTAATTAGGTATAACATTTTGTAATCGCTTCTTCCTTTTATATTCTTTTTTTATTTTCTTTAGATATAAAAGAGTTCATTATACTCTGTATAGCCACGTCATATTAATACAATTGCTCTTGAAGAAAAGTCCACAAACAGCATATCGTACACAAAATTTAAAATCGCTGAAAAACCAAAGTGAAAGATGATCATCATACTTATCTGAGGAAACATTAGGAATACCAGCAAAGGAATTCTCAAGAAATTATAGAGAGCGATAGAAAAAATTTGCCATCCATTTGAAACTGTATGTCAGTGCTGTCCGCAGCTAGTGAAAGATCATAAGGTAAGCTATGAGCAAAAAGGAAAAGGCGAAAGAAGACTTACATAAAAAAAGTACACAATGCCACAACTCAGATTTTCTGTGCATGACACAACTGATGAAAGAAAACAAAGAATTGAAAGCCAAAATTGAAAAAAATAATATTCTGTTGCTAGTGAAAGAAAAATAATGGACCAGTTCTTGAAAGAAAGTGAATTACAATGCCGTAATAATCTAAAACACGTCTTGCAGGGGAGTATGAAATTATAGAAGAAAAGAGAATTCATCCTAGAATAAAAATAGTAGGATACAAGACCAGCGAAAAAACAACACCAGAAGAGATAAAAGCAAAAATCGTATGGGAAAACTTTCAGATCATATCAAAATTACTTACATTAACTGTGTCAAACCAAAAAAATTTTACAGAATATTTGCCGAAGTGACTCGAAATTTATTCAAAACTATACTTAGTGAAAATGAAGGCTATTATTGGACTGGCATACGCTAAAAGTATACAATAATAATATAATTAACCAATGTAAACATTGTTTTAGATTTAGTCATAGTAAATTCAATAAAAATTGTCCTATTTACCCTACCTTTTTTAAATGTTAAGTTATTGTACATGTTATTAGCTTCCTAATGGTGAAAAATTGCAAGTTTATTACTTAGATACAAGTTTTTAAATCAGCGTTTCAAAAAGCAGTGAACTCAGTTCAACGCCAGAGTAGTAATAAAACAACAGTATTAACCTACATGAATCATTCATTATCTTTAACAAATAAAATCAAATAGACTTGTCTATAGTATAATCATTTTGATCAACAATGATCTAAATACCATATATCACATTTTGGCTGCTCATAGTTTAACACTGAATGCTCCTAAATCAAAAGTTATGATTTTTGGACTAAAACAGAAACGAATGATAATAGAAAGTGAAAATCTATGTCGGCTTAACATTAACAACACTCCTTTACCAGTTGTACCTGTAAGCAAACATCTGGGTTTATGGTTGGATAATGAACTAAAATTTTACCATCATATCAAAAAGTTATGTTCAAAATCTTATGGTATCCTCAAACAATTATATCCTCAAAGACACTTACTAAATAGTAAATTAAAATTACACCTGTGTGATTCACTAATCATTTCAAGGATATCTTATTGTGAGGCAGTATATGGACCCGCTTCATTGCAAAGTGATAAGATCAAACTGCAGCGACTCCAAAATTCTTCTTTCCGTTATTGTCTTGGCATTAGAAAATACGACCATATCAGTCATGTTTATAAGGAAAACGTAAAATTAAATTTAAAAAATCTTAGAATCTAACATTCACTATCTTTAGTCCATAAGACGTTAATGAATAAGAAACCTGAGTACCCTCTCAATAAGCTACAAAAATTTGAAGATGTTAACAACCTAGCTACAAGAAATAGTCAATCCCTAGTTATACCCCACCACTCTACACGGTTATACAAGAAAAGTTTTTCATCCGTTTCGGCCAAACACTACAACAATCTACCAACTGAGTACCGCAATTACAGTCTAATATCTGATGATAATGAGATCAATTTTCAAAAATTCAGCAAGAATAAAACTGACTGTATGATTTTCCGAGTCATATCATATATGAACATCATGATTTTATATTAAATGACTTAACATTTAAAGATATATACTTATTTAGATTTAAACATTATTAGGCAATTATCACAAATCACATGTATTCATTATTTTACGACACTGTTCTTATTAATGTTTGTAATTTTATTTTTTGGCTGAGATGGAAAATACCTTAAGGTAACCGCGATTTCGATTCTTTAATTTCAAATTTTTAGTACCTCACCTTACCCAAAATATGTATTTGTAAAAGAATTGAATAAAGACATGTTATTATTATTATTATTATTAATATTTTTATTACTATTATTATTATTTTTATTATTATTATTACTATTACTATTATTATTATTATTATTATTAATAATAAAATAACACAGGGATACTCTTACTCTTTTTGGAATGTCTCGTTCAAGTACCCGTCATCGAGTAGTGAGTGCATAAACCACGTAAGTCCTAGGACTTACTATGTTGCACTGAACGTGTTACGTGGAGTTATTTGAAGGGGAAGGAATGTAGTGACTTCAAGGTGTATACCGAGAATACGCATCTACCTTTAATGAAGCGTTTTCAGTAGAAAACCATGCTGATAAAAAATGGATTTACGGGTTTTGCACTTGCAAGGTGTATACCGAGAATACGCATATACCTTTACTGAAGCGTTTTCAGTAAGAAACCATGTTGGTAAAAAATTGATTTAAGGGTTTCACTGCTAGATTCGTTTATATCCTTTAGTTTTTTAGTCTTCTTTAAACGTAAACTAATCATACCAAAGCCTCGGTTTCTTTTGTTAAAAAAAGCTGTTGATTGAGGAAGGCTTTTTGGTAACTAGGAGACATAGACTATCAGTTTGCCGTATCCCCCGCATAAAGGCAAGAACAAATAAAATTACCCTTCCCATACATAGCATGTCACCGAACATACGTCCATCGGTAAATATACAAATTATTCTTAGTGCTTTCTGCATTCTTAATCAACATGGACGGAGTGAATGTTTTGAAGTGGCAGTGACGGCCTGCTTCTGCCGGCAGCCGCGGTCTCAGTCACGAAATGCGACCCATCAAACTACAAAGGAAATATCATGCAAATAATTGTCTTCCACAACATACAACTGATTGAAATTACGAGTATCTAGGAAATTACTCGGACATTACCGCTAGTTACGGTAATGTTGGTATTATGTACACTTACATGATGCGTGTCACATGTACGGGGTTGCTGTCATATCGTGTGATACAATTCACGTTTTTCGTTGCAGATGTTCGGTTCGCGGTGGTGGATAAAAATTAGAGCTTATGTTGACTGTGCAGCGGATGTACATTATAGAGGCTAGCATTGTCAATTGTAGCGATTAAGTCATAACTGTTCCCAAATAGTAGTAGATATCGCGTACGTATATCACACTTCAATTTCAAAAAGGTGTTAATCTGTCTATTGGTGGATGCATGCAAATCTGTTGAATGTATAAAAGATAGTATCGCAGGTCTTATTAAATATATACTACGGGGATTACTCTAAGGCGCGCCACTGAGAATGGCTGGCCTTCTGGATGACACTGCTCAATTTAACAATATTTTTAACAAAGTAGTAACCGGTTAGCTCATCTAGATGATCAGAGATGGATTGACTCTAAAGCTACATTGCAACCCCAATCTTTTTAGATGGGTGAAATATACTGACTTACGTCGATAAAATGAGCTGTCATTGGGAAAAGCAATCTTGTTTCAAGACGGTTTGATCTGTCATAATACTGGATACAGTACACTGGTTCGCCATTTTAAAAACAAGAATTCTGATAACAGATTCATAATAAGCAACCCGAAAAATCCCGATATAAATTTTTAGACAACTTAAACAAGGTTTACGTTTTTCCCGAATGAAACAGTGGTTTTCTCAAAAAACAGTTCGTTTTATGTTAAACAGAAGTACACTTATTCGCTCAGCTAAAGCTACAGTTTCAAAAAATTTCCTATTGATTATTTTGCAGGGTATTGGAAATATTAGCAGTGCTGCATTTAGCCTAGTGCGTTCCTGGGAGTGACGGATTCACTGAGGGACGGGGGTGAACTGGGACAGAGTCCCCCTATTTTGATAGCTTGTTATAATTAATTGGAGAATGACCGTTGAGTGGTTGATCCTGAAAAACCAAGGAACATTTATTATTTTAATTTGGCCCGTTTTAAGATTCGACTCCACCAGCCGAAAGCGCTCATTTTCACATGCGTCCTTGTATTGATCAGCTAATATGGAGAAAGCAGATATTAGTCAATAAACTGATCTCAGAATTGACTATCATCAAGCCCCTAATAAGGGCTCAGCAACACTAAAAAGTGTGACAAAGATGTCTATCCTCCCATTTACAGCTTGCATCGCATACCTTGGACATTGGAAAACACAAACAGATAGGTCTTTTTATCATTTTGTCATGTTGTCGAATATTTTGTGTCTTCAGTTTTATTCATTTGAAGCGCATTCTAAATATATACATATAAACAACCCCTTGTAAATCTGGAAAAAATCCACTTAGTTACGGTGTAACCTCATAAAGAGGATCAGCATCGAAAATCTTTCAGCCTAAGCCCATGGAGTGTAATTCAATAGAGAAAAGTTAGTAAGCCTTGAATGGGAACACGGCAGATCCAAAAACGATTACAGCTGCCAAAAATGAGCATCGTCGCTATTCTCTGGGGCGACAAATATGGAGGGGTTGAAATACCCTTGATCTAGGCATTAGGGTGGTGGACTGATCTATACGGGGTGGCGTTGAAATATTCCTTTACCGAAATGTAATGCAGTACCAGATAATGATTGGCTAAAGCTACTTAAATCAATGGTGTATTTGTGGTGGATACAACAGTTATATTTCAGGAATATTAATATTGTAAATAACGATTGACTTGGATTGACAGGGTGAGACTGTAACAGTGCTAATGATAAGTACCTATCTAATGACCCTATATAATGGCTGCTTCCTACACCGAGGAAGTTGTAACTTGATAATGTCAAATCTACATAGCAAGTTGGTTTTTCTATTCTACTCCATATCTATTAGACACTCATTACAAGCCCGCTTTCAAACACTGTGCAAAATTTAAAATAGGCTGAATGTAACGGATCCCTAGGGATTTTAAAAGTCTCTTTCTATCATCGTATCATTTTCAGTTTGGCTCGAGATTGCTCAAAATTGTTAAAATAAAAAAATAAAATGGTTTCTGATATTTGATGAGGTGGAATAATTGGATGAGGAAAAAATCAGGAGAACAGTTTTGTCATTTTTCACAATCTCATTTCCTCTTGATAGGTTGCAATCTGCATTTTTCTCGGTGTGGAAGCGAGGTACTAGCGTCTCAAGCGTTTGCTGTACTTGGCCAAAAGTAATAGAAGCAATTCGTCATATTATAGGCTGTGGCTATCTACATCTACTAAGTCGCATTTTGATCTGATTCTGTTGATAAGTTTTTGAAAGTTATCCACTCTAGGATTACAGGATGCATGCAGGAGTAAGGAATAGGAGTAATAAATGTACCTATATAAGGAAGCTGGACAGTAATAAAGTTGGAGAGCTGCTTGTGAGGTTAGCCGAAGGGGTCAGAGGTCCAAAAAATTACCAATAAGCAGAAACTGGTAAAGTAAAACGGAAATCAGAAAAGAAAAATGCATTAACATTGACGTAAAAGTTAGTCAGAGATATACAATTGTAGGACTACGCGGTAGACAAGAAGTAAGTGATAGCAAATCTAAAATAGACAGACAGGTCTGCAATATAGGTTACAGCGGACCACATGCGCATATTTCTAGAACCCCTCCCCGCGCCAGAGTCCAAAAGTCTAGCAGAATATAGTAGTAGTTAGTAGCTTCTGCTACAAAGATGTTAAGCCGCAAGCATAGATATATCGACAAAATAATAGACATGATGTGTGAAAAAGTATTCCAGTCTGCGCAACACAAGACGTTAGAAAGTTACAAAAATGACCCACCTGACTAACTTAATTATGCTGTTAAGGTATTTATGAATACAGAGAGATTACCATGAAGACGGGCTTTTTTTGTAGGTGTAATGTATTTGGAAGCATGTGACACTGGAAAGACGCACGTTTCATTGAAACAATTATTATGGAAGAGCTAGATGAACGACGGTTCGTTAGTTTAAATATATAGACACCTTTTGTTCCAGACATAACAACATAATAACCTTTTATCAGTTTAATACATAGCAATGGACTTTTTTAAGCAAGCGAACATCCGATTCTGATAGGATCAGGGGAAAACCTCAAGTGATCGCGTCTATGCCTTTAAATATTTCAGAACATATTTATGTATTTCAAACTTGTCAATATTTTTCTTTTTCTTGTAGTACTTGCTTATTTTTTAAAACCCGAAACTCCGGAATTTTATTGTTGTCTATTGTGTATTTTTGTCCAAAATTCACTCATTATCGGATACTTAATTCAGGATAAAAGACAAAACTTATGTAAAAATAAGAGTGTTGCTCTTCTACGCTCACATTGGAAACGAAAGTTGGAACAAATCGATACATATCTCGATACAAGTAAATTCATGCCGTGCGCTGTGGTGATCGAGTCGTATTGTCTTGACTGAGACACCTAGGAGCATACAAGCTTATACAAGTGACAGTGCAGTCTTAATACTTGTATCGAAAAGTTGATTTTTATACAATTACAGTGCATATAATAACACTAAGTAGCTACTTAGTTACGATTGTTTCAATGAAGTGCTACTTCTAATGCTGATCAAAGTGTTAGAAAACGTTTGTCATATTTTTGACATAAACCACTACAGTGAATCTTGTGAACAACAAAAATTGTCTATGGCAGTTGTTCAAGAAGAATTAAAACGACAATTGCGAGACATGTAACTAATCCTGATACTATTCAGACCTTAAAAGGTGACAATAAACGTTTTAAAAACACTTTATAAGTTTGTCCTAGGTACTATACTGAAACTTATAAGAGAAATAAAAGGAAAATATTGAGAAACAACTGATCAGTTCCAATTAGATAAGAAAATATGAAAGACTTGTGTTTTAAAGTTTGAGTTCCGTTTTTTATTAAACGTGAGTGCGTTTAATTTTTTTGTTTGTCCCTCTCTCGTTTTGGCTGCTACTAATAATTATAACAGTTTACTCTACGTTATGTAATCTGGGAAATTTTATTAATTCTGTTAAATATATGGATGTGTTGAGTAGATCGAATCCGCGTCTCACTAGCTCGAAAAGGTACCTACCATTTTCATCAAGCATCACGTGTAACAGTAATTTTTCAACCAACGCTTTTCTCTCTTTTTTGTTTCGAATCATGCTGGAAACACGTCACTCATACATTTTTACTAACGTGAACATAAATGTTTCCTTTGTTTTGGTCACGTTTTTATAATATATGATTTGCTTTTGTGGTTGTTCATATATGAGTGCCTTATTCCAATCTGTCAGCCATACCAATTTCGTTAGCAAGCTGTAAGCATGTAAATCCATTGCGTCATCAGAATGGACAAATTACTATTATAGTGTAGCTCAGAATCTATCTAGCACATCATCAGTCTCATCACACGCGGATACATTTATCCAGAGTTGTCCGAGAGAGGGATATGGAAGGACGGACAGCGAGGATAGAGTGCAGGGGGAATGCAAATTAGCAATTTCCCGGCAAATCTGCTATTCATACAGTTCATCATCGGCCCGGTCAAGTGATTATCATTGTAAATTAGTATCTGTCATACGGACCGTGGCAGAGGCACACCGGCCGAGGATGCGGCCTGATGATTCTGCCGTTGAGCTGGATGTGATGTGATGTTGTCAGATGAACTGGGCGGTGGTGTGTACAAACGAAGTGTTCCACCAGAGAGAGAACGAGAGCTGTCGGAGTTTTGAAGCACGGCCAACGGGGAAGATTGGGATATTACTATGCTTATTTTCCTCTCAAAAACCGTTTTCTGATAGCATGCTAATTACTAACCTCTTTTAGTGACTTTTATAATAATATTCATCGAACCGTGAACCTGTAACCTTTGGCGTACCTGAAGGATCCATACTTAGACCCTTTTTATTTATATAATACATTAATGACGCAACAACCATATATGCTGATGACACCACTTTTAGTTTTAATGCACCTGGGGATAAATTAAGTGAAATATCAAACCAAGCTCAAATGATTATACGAGTAGACCATTAAAAAAGGTGGTTCGATAAATAAGCTGCACTTGAATACAGAAAAAAACAAGATATGCATATTTCCTTTACAAAAGAACATAGATGGCCCGGTGGTGGAGTTCTTAGGAATAAACTTGGACTCTTGCATATCTTGAATACATCAATCACATAACTGGTGCAGACGGTATATGCTACTCGCAAAATTAGAAATACCGGTGACTTAACGGGGCTCCTACAATCACGAGCACCATCTGCTGAGGTAACGGGGGGTGAAAAGGAAACGACGGTGGGCTGGCCCTAGACGGTTGTCGGTGCTACTTTAAAAGAGGAAAGGATGACTACGGGTGCATACCAAGGTAAATTTTTATAATAACAGGGTCGGATTTCGATTAGCGATCTAGACTGTAAATCGTTTCTTATTATACTCAGCAAGTGATCATTTAGTATTTTTCTCCCCTTGTTACTGTTCGTCGATATTGTGTTGTTGAATTGTTGTGCTGTACTCTTGTTGGTGTGATTGTTCTTGAGTGCCTTTTTTATCAAGGTTGATAATGGACAATAAAAGGTCATATACGACCATTTTAATTATGAATGCAGTGAGTTTAAATAAAATGAATAGTTTTATGTCGAGTTCTGTCAACGACATTAATTTGGAGGTTGCTAAGTAAGAATTATTAGGGAAACTTAAAAAAAGTGACGACGAGATTTTGCAGATCGAACTAGTCGCCAAATCACAGGACTGTACTTTGTGGCGCCTTCATTGAAGGATAAGGTTGACAGCGTCTCGATTTGGTGAAGTTTGTAGAAGAAGGCAGACAACAAGCTGTAAAGTTCTAGTAATCTCCATCATATACCCAACAGAGTCTTCTAGTAAGGCAATAAAAAAGGCAATACAAAAATCATTGGACACGGCAGTTCAATCTTGTGGTTTGTTTATTGATCGCACAAATCCATTTCTGGCAGCATCGCGTCCATCTACCTATTACAGTAGACAAGAAATGTACTTAATCCAGGTATAAGCCTACCTGTTTATTGCTTTGCAAAAACTACCTAAATGTTTCCTCTTATTTTGACCACATGACCCTTGTAAACCTAATTGTGTTTATTGACATGAATAAACGAATTTGAATTTGAGTTCCTGAATTTATTTTACTTAAGATATCAAATTATTTAAATACATTTTTTCTTAGTCGGAACGCACCGTCGCGTCGCTTGGACTGGCAGGACGAAACAGTAGACGAATTTCGCCCAAAAACCGATTTTCACTTCACAGCTTACGTTTCATTTTTTCTTATTTCCAAATTGAACTCTTGCAGCGTGCTAAAAACAAAGTCCACAGGGTGCTAACAATCCACTTTTTCGATTTTATCCACTAGGATCTTTTTAAAATATCAAGAAGTTGATCACAAATAGTTAAGCATTTCAACCCACCATAATTCTTGCACAAACTCAAAATTTTCAAAAACTTCTGATAGCACCTTGGGCAATTATGTCCTACTTATTTCCAGAAAAGCCTCACAAGCTGCAGAACACAAATTGAAGGTGACGGCGAAATGGGTACATTTCACAGGTCATGAAATTCAAATGAAAACGCAGGTATAAAATCTACCAAATTATCGTTCTCAAAAACATATTTCCTTGGCATATCGATAATTTTAAAGGTCCACGCTAAATTCCCCTGTACTTGACTGGAGTGTTATCGAATTCATTCTTCCCTACTGTCGTCGGATTTTCGTTACTTAAATTTCCTGTAATCACTCTGACCAGAAGCTTCTTAATAATAAAACGTGTTTCACTGATATCAAAGATGCAACATTTAGAATCATCTTCCCCCAACCCTCACTTTTTAAGCAGTACATTTTTTTTATGTCAATGATAAGGAACCCCTGTAACATCAAAAACGGAGTTTCAGCTATTGCTACTTTTTCTTTTTTGCCTATAGCACCCTTGCCATTGGACTAAAACTACAAAGCTTTGGCATACTAGTAACCCCGTGTGGAAATTTCATAAAAATCCGAGCAGTAATTTCCAAGTTGATGATAAGTGATATAGTTTTTCGTGATGTAGATGTCATGTGACTTAAAAAACATCTCACTGGCATGGGAAGTAAAACGGCTTTAAAATCGAGGAGTATCAGCGATCGCGATTATGAGTTCCTATTTGCAGAACGACTTATCTATGCGATACTGTATAATTATCTGAATACGTCCTTTCTTAGTCCTTACATTGCGCCGCAACGCCTGGGTTGGCAGCACGAAACAGTAGACAAAATTCGTCCAAAATACGATTTGTAGAGGTTTGCGCGCTTCAAAATTGAAGCTTTATTTTTTGATATTTTCGAATGAAATTTTCACAGAAAACAAAACCCCACAGGGTGCTATAGAGCCACTTTTCCGTTTTTTTCACTAGATTCTTTTTAAAAAAATCGCGAAGTTGAACAGAAAAAGTGCGCACTTCAACCCATCATAAAACTTGTGCAAAAACAAAATTTGAAAAACTGCTCCTATAGTACCCTGGGCAATTATCCTCTGAACATACTGTATGAATTTTATTCAAAAATATTGAAAAATGGAGTGTCAGTTTCGGAGCAGCTGAACCCTTGTAAATGGCTTGAAACTCACTGCGTCGGAGCCACCTTAAATGCTGCCATTATTATATCATATTACGGACTATTTAAAAAAAATAAGTTACGGTATAGCTGCTTGGGGCAATGCTTAGCGCTCAAACTTACAAAGGGTTTTTATAATTCAGAAGGCTGCAGTATGGAGCATTGTCAAAGCCAAACACCACCCTTGTAGGTGTACCTTTAGTGGTACACGTTATGGGTCTACTAATCAGTCGCCGTGCGCTGCGCGGATTTGAATCCCGTCCCATGATAATTTTTCTCTTGGCTATGGATGTTGTGATTGACTGTAGGTGGTAGACAGTTTCTGACTGTCGAAGGTGGAGGTACCATCCGCTGGATCTGCAAGGCGGGACAGAATGTGTGCATGTTGCATGCACACGTGTTCCCTTGTTCCTGAGTCCGTGCGACATCCCTCCTTTTTCCCTGTGTTTCCCTATAGGCCCATGGTACCCTTGGGTGCTTAGGCCTTAGTGGTGGTTCGAGAATAAAAAAAGGAGATTGTATGTCTCAAAATTTTATACCTTAATCATTTATCACCATCAGTTGATTTGGATCAAACAAAATAAGGATAAATACGATCTACAGTGAAGAATAATTGATATTTACGGTAGACCTGATTTGATTAATACAACCCCCTTATGAAAACATTTTGCAGAATAGAATTTCTTTTATTTTCTCTCCAGCTAGAAAATGATTATTGTGCACGCTAGTTACATGTTTTGATTAAGCTTATATTCCTTTCTATTACGTAGACCAGGGCAATCGAAGACAACATATTGTGCAGTTGGTTTGGTACATTCAATGCGACTTATGTAACTTCTCCTCGTAGTTGCTTCTTATTCAATTTTAACGTTGCGCTAGCTACATTTGAAAACCATTTTCCATGTTAATCAGCTATTCTGTCTTAAAACTGTTTCACTCAATCATGTCTACTTGAACATTTTAAAGGATAAAGACATCTTTACACGAATCTATCATACATCACATTGTATCTATTTCACGAAGAATAAATAAAAGTTGGTATGCCTAAATACATGCTCCTAGATAGCTTTTTAAATCGATGTAATTACTCTGGATAGGATTACAACGTTGCGATAGCGATATTTTGTTGAATATCCTCTGAGCAGTATTAGGAAGATTATTGTCGTAGTTTATCTGAGAAAATAAAGGTATATATTTCATATCCTATGAACAGTCGATTATCATTTTTTGTTAAGCAGGATAACTTTGCTCATCCACCACATACTCGTAAGCATCAAATCGACAGTCAGGGGAGTACTTAGTACTCACCATGACACCAGCATTGACGTACTATGCTAAAGTTGCATAAACTAGATAAACTAGTAAAATAGGATGTGTTCTTCATCTCTGCGACAATAGCCACCCGTATACAACGTTGCTTCATTTCTATTAGCAATTATCAGAACGGTGTAGGCTTTAGTCAGGCTAGTCAAGCGAATGTGGGTCTACTGAAAAAGTACTCAGTGTGAGAAGGTGTTGTTAGTACTCATAGGTGGCAGTATCACGCTTACCCCAGTATAGGGCAAGCAGAATTACTTTTTCTAATATTTGTCAGATGAGTGGATTTTACGCGAACGCAGCACAGGTTCTACCACAGAGAGCACCAAGGTAACGCGAGCTGTCTATAATACGAGTACGCACTACCTTCAGCCAGAAGCAGCAACGGATCCAGCGGT
Organism: Acanthoscelides obtectus; assembly: GCA_963669975.1. Classification (NCBI taxonomy): domain Eukaryota; kingdom Metazoa; phylum Arthropoda; class Insecta; order Coleoptera; family Chrysomelidae; genus Acanthoscelides; species Acanthoscelides obtectus. Next base: position 63,685,535 of record CAVLJG010000003.1, on the reverse strand, counting down.
ACAGGGCCGGATTGTGTTTTCAGCGATGTTAGTTAGCTGCGTTCACATATTCATCGTTCAAGTGTTTGATTACATTATGAGTCAAACAGGTTCTGTATGTGAATGACTGTTTTGAGTCAGAATAACTACGCCGAAAATATACAGTTATACTTCAAAGGCACTGCTTTGTCACAGTACGAAATCCTAGGAATGATTACACTGGGAGGTGAGAGCTAAGTTTTTTTTCTTGGAAGGTTGATATTTGATGTTTAGGAATAATCAATTTTCTTTAAAATGAAAAGGGAGGAGTTGTGACGATAGAAATTATAAATGAAGATCCAAATACGGCACAGGGTTGGTTTTGAGTCAGACCAACTTCTCCGGAAAAGGCTACGAGCTCCTCTACCGATATAGTTCGGTAGCTGCTGCTTGTATTCTAATACCATTTTGATACAAACGCACTGCTCTGTCAATGATACCTTAAATGCTTTCACCAATAAAGGCGCAGGAACAAGTAAAAAGGAAAATCTGAGAGCGTCAGCAAAATTAATATTTTGAATGTTTCCGGAGTTGCTGATAATTTTTTCTAGTACAATGGTTGCATATATCGCTAACGATGCTTAGAATTTCAAATGTAGCTAAAATGTCTCTGAGCCGCATTTGACCAATTTGAGAGTAAAGAGCCTTCCAGGACTCGATTGTATTAACAGTAATTTATGAGAAGACTGTGAATCTAAGTATAGATACTAATGTGTGATGAGTACTGAATAAAATAAGAGTAGGTACTAATGAGACACTTGAGATTGCATGGTAAGTACCAGTCGGTTGATTCTAGGTACTATTTTTGCCAGAGCTATCATCAGGTCTCTATCGACATCAAGACGATTTCGTTGTTTAGTTTTAATTAAAACTAGAGCAGAAAAGGCTGTCTCACATAAGTAAGTTGAAGAAGTTTCGAATTAACAGGCAACCTTTTGATGCAAAATTTCTCCAATGTTAAAACATGGATTAGGGACCTCGGTTGGCCGCGTGGGTCAGAGTGTCGTGCTACTGATCAGCCGGCCGGCCGGGCCGCGAGTTCGAATCTCGCCTTCGCCATGGATGTTGTGTGTTTGTTTTAGGCAGCAGCGGTCTCCTGATCAGTCGCCGTGCGCTGTGCGGGTTCGAGTCCCGTCCCAGGAGAAATCTTTCTCTTGGCTATGGATGTTGTGATTGTCCGTAGGTGGTAGATGGTCTCTGACGGTCGAACGCGGAGGTACCACCCGGCGGTTCTCGTAGGCGGAGCCAGTATGTGTGCATGTTGCATGCACACGTGTTCCCTCGCCAGAGTCCGTGTGGCGTCCCCCCTTTTCCCATGTATCCCCCTATAGCCCCACGGTACCCAATAAGTGCTTAGGCCTTAGGCCTTCGTGGTAGTTGGAGTATAAAAAAAAAAAAAAATGGAAGTCATCTTTCATGGACGAATCAGCCTTCATTTTTAGAAATTCTTCCTGAACTTCTTCTGGTAATTGTGACACATGGACAACAATTGGATTTCTTGTCATGTGCCATATTTGTGACTCTGAATTGATGTCTCGATAGTATCGGCGAAATTCGTCTTCCAGCGCTTGCTTTGCGTCCAGTATGTTATTTTTAATTTCTTCGAACAGCCGAGAAAAACATATAACATTTTCAGAAGACACTTTTTGATTCCAAAGTTGAAGCTTTGATATGAACTCCTGAATATAATCATAATTGCTTATTATAGTGTTGTTTCTGCCCTGAAGTTTCAAGTTTAGCTCATTCAAGGAGTCAAATATGTCAGTTGAATAAGCCAACCTTCATTGAAATGTGTCATCTTTGAACATTGTCAAGAAATCGTGTTTTTCTTTGAACTCAAGAAAAAGAATTACCTCTTCTTTCAATTCATAAAGGCGAACCAACAAGTCGCCTTTGGACAGCCAGCGTACTTATGTATGGAACAGAAGAATTTTGTGGCCAGAATCGAGATTCAGATTCTCGCAAGGTAAAGTAAATTACCGACTGTTTAAAGCACTGCTCTTGATGTAGTTTACAATCCTTATAGTCGAGTCCAAAGTCTGGCGTAACTTTTGTGCCAATTTTTTTGAAGCCAAGGCTTGCCGATTAATAACACAATGTGTACTAAGCATTGCGGGATTTTGTCCTTGAGCTTTTTAGCTAAGCTCGATCGTACATCTATGATTGCAGGCGCGCCATCTGTGCAAAGTCCAATGAGTCTTTTCCAATCCAAATAATTTCTTCAACAAAATTTGATATTGAATTAAATATATCTTTAGATGTAGTACCTGCTGTCAAAGATTGGGAGTACAAAATCTCTTCTTGAATGATATCTCCGCCGATTCATCGCAACTAATGGTAAAAAATGGCGATAATTTTACTTTGTTAATTATTTGTGAGAATTTTTCGCAAGTTTGTGGGAATGAATATCACAGATGCTCATCCGCGTCTGGTAGGTACACACTTGTTTTCTAAGTGGTGAATGTTAAGCGAAGCGCGGCGGGAGTGCGCGCGGATTTCATGTTGTGACTTGTCGAAACTTGAATAAACTGCGATTGACGACGCCGGGTTTTGAAACAGCGGTTGACAGAATAAGTGAATATGATATTTAATTTCGAATTTTATGCGTGTAAATTAAACATTACATTGTAATGTTATTTGTTAGTGCCGTTTGTTTATTTTTTTTGTTTTTTCTTTCTATAATGCAAACGCTTTCCGCCCACCTTGACATCTCTCTATGCTCTCCTTGGGAGACGCGCCCCCTTGGTTGGGAACTCCTGCTTTAAGGCCTTTTGAATTGCGTCCTCAGAATAGTTGGATTGATGTCGCTTAAGTTTTTTCATTGGTTACATTTGAAAGTAACATTACATACACGAGGTAGGTAGGTCTTAATTTCTCATATTTTCTTACGTGCCAACAAATGGCGTGCCTGGGATTTTGATGTACCATTAATTGGCACTTGAATAGCTTATGTCCTAATAGTTTTGGCACAAAACATTTATCGGATTTTTTTTTAATGAGGAAATGTATTTAATCACTAACTGGTTATCATAAATTATAACTCAATAGGTACTTAACTAAGCTATACAATCGAATTATGTGGAGTGGCCCATTCTGCTCTACCAGATGCAACCTTTTTCGAATGTCTCTCATGAGGTCCTGGACGGAATTCAGGTCAATTTCTCTCAGTTTATCGTAAATTCGCCATCTTAATTGTTCGCCTAGGGCTTCCCAGCCTTCATGATGAACCTTCCTAGACAGTAAAGCCCAAAAAATCCTATATTGGGCGAGCCGGCGGCAAGTTTGTAAGGTTACAGTTTTGTTGTGTTTTGGAAAGACATTTATTGATATATGTCTGACTATTCGAAGCTTCACCCTCACTCTTTCAACAAAAGGTTGGGATACACCCCTGTTAGAAATTGCGCACCAGACAAGGATTTTATTTGCAAATTTCGCTTTATGTTTGTATCTAACATTGTCAGGGTATTCTTCTACGTTGTCCGTATAAAATCCGTAATTTCCCTTCATTCAGACTTGCTAAAAGTGAAATACTTTTCGTCATCTAAAATAATGATTTTGCCGTGGGAAAGGTGTACCCGCCTCAGTTGATGACAGCATCTTGGTATACGAAGGAGTTGCGCTTGAGAGTATTTGGGGTACTTAAATCTCTTGATATTCAAGACCATTCCTTCTCAATTCCAACGGTATCGTACTCTTAGAAGATCTATACTAAGTGACATATAAATCCGAACACCCAGTTTAAATGGTTTTATTTTAATAAAAGTTGGTGAATGTATTTATCTTACTGTAAATAACAAGTGAAAAAATTTTCAGCCTTATCAGTTGGACATTCCGGTTTTTATACTGCTTTTTTTTAATTCACTAACGCTCTAAAAATGAATATTTCAGCCGCAGTAAAGAATCAACGTTCGCGGATTTTGGTTCTTGACATCCTTTACGATCGGTTACGATGCCTAGAGTACGGAGACCTGCACGATTTCGTCAACTTAGTGAGTTTGATAGGGGCCGTATAGTGGGACTTCGGGAAGCTGGACTTTCTTTTCGGGCAATTGCAGTTAGAGTGCAAAGAAGTGTAGACACTGTGGTTAGGTGTTGTCAGGCATGGCTTCGAGAAGGCCGTACGCAAAGAGCAAGGGGCACTGGACGCCGCCGTAGAACAACAGACCGTGAAGATCGCCGCCTAAGATTATTGGCCTTAAGGGACCGTTTCTCCACTACCAGGTCCATTGCAAATGAATGGTTTGCAGAACACGGAAGACCTATTGGCATGCGAAGTGTCTACCGACGAATGAGAAGTTTTGGCTTGTTTTCATACCGGCCACACTGGGTCCTCCCTTTAACTCGAGAACACCGACGTAATCGCCTTGAGTGGTGCAGACAACGGTCACTCTGGGATCAGGAATGGAACAGTATTGTCTTTAGTGGCGAGTCTAGATTTTGTTTAGGCATGCACGATGGTCGTGCCAGGGTTAGAAGGCGACGTGGTAAAAGGAGGAATCCACAGTTTTTTGTTGAAAGACATGTTCATCACACTGTTGGAGTTATGGTCTGGGGTGCTATAGCTTATGGTTCCAGGTCACCTTTAATCTTCATCAGAGGTAACATGAACGCGCAGCGTTATATCCACGAAGTTCTAGAACCCCATCTTTTACCCTATCTTGACACCCTGGCAGATCCAACTTTCCAACAAGATAATGCCCGACCACATGTTGCAAGAGTCACAATAGACTTCTTTCAACATAATGATGTCACATTGTTACCATGGCCACCAATATCTCCCGACTTATCCCCAATTGAGCACGTGTGGGATATGATGGGTAGGAGATTGCTCAATTTGCAACGTCCTCCTCAGACTCTAGAAGCACTTCGAGAGGAGTTGGTGGTTGCCTGGAATGAGATACCACAGGAGGACATTGACCACCTGATCAGAAGCATGCCTAGGCGCGTTGGAGAATGCGTAGCACATCAGGGTGCATCAACACATTATTAAACGTCAAAGGGCTTTAAAGCAGTGCAATCATTTTGAAATTTTTATCATTTACTTGTTATGCTTCATTAAGTACTTATACAAAATCTTATTAAAATAAAACCATTTAAACTGGGTGTTCGGATTTATATGTCACTTAGTATATATTGACGAGACAGTCTCCTTGTTGACATTCCAACCTGACTTTTTGCTCTTCTCGCCAATCTCTCTGACCTCTGTGCAGTAAATGCACGTGGTCTTTCACTTTTTTGGGAGATTCAGACATGGTATTCCCTGCTCTCACTCCGCTTTTGTTTGATAAATGGTTCTGCGTCAATGAATTTTGAGCCAAAACCTTCAGGACATACGTGATATTATATTCTAAAGTAAGACAAATAGTATTTGGGTTCAGAACTGGTAGTTGTAAGTTTCTTGAATTGTTGTCCGTATTTGACAATCTGAATAAACTCGTAGTATTTGCAAAAGTGCCGATGCCAGTGTTTTAAACAGATGTAAGGTTCGCTATTGCAAGGTGCGAGACCACAACCTTGCATCTAAACTGAATATTGTACATCTTTCATGACCGAGTTCATCATTAATGGATATTCTGTTAACTAGTAACTGTGATTTTATTTATTTTTGTTAATTGAAGAGGTAACAACAACAAAAATTTGAAAAGTGTCACCATTAGGGACGCTCATTTTTTTTGGGTACCATTTGTTGGCACAGCGGTTCCAATAAATACCTTAGGGTAGATTCCGTTATTCTCCACCTATAGGGTAACAGCCGTTAAATACAGCGAATGAGCTTCAAGTTCCAATCAAAAAATTTTAGCAACCAATAGCTACGAAATGTTGAAAACAAAATACTGTCAAAGTATGAGATGACATCTTGTCATTGAAACATCATCAGCTTATTGAATATTAAGAAATTTCATATAATTCAGTCAAAATTTAAAGAAATGTTTGATTTTTGAATAAAATTCATGATTTAATTACTATTGTTGATTTTTGACCCACAACTTAATTGTGTTACAGAACAGAACCATGACGTCCGACATTGAAATGTGTACGAAATAGACGCTGTGTAATGATCACCGAGTCGTGATTTTTAAAATACGTCTCGACAACAAATGCGCGATGTTCACATGTCCACAGCTCCATGACTACTGAAATGGCATCTTCTACCGATGTCTTGCCCACTGTAACCGATGTTCTACGTCAAAAAACAGCTCCGTACTATCCATTCTGAAAACGTCAGGTTCCTTTGGCGGACCCTGTATTTAACATTGACACAATACTGGTCGAATAGCAATAAGATCATATAGTGAGTAAATCAAAATATGCATAAGACAGGCCTCATGCGTTCTACAAATTACTTTACCCCCGCCGGTCGCGACTCAATTCTTGTACACTAAGTTATAGCCTTATATTTATTATGGATATACAGGGTGACTTCGAAGTTGAGTCATTTATTTTAACAGTGAGTAGATCTGATCAAAAGAAATGTTTTTTTCCTTTACCATTTTCCTGGTAAAATTAAAGTAACAAAGTTATAGCCCTTTGGAAGTTTGAGTACCGCCCTGTCTCAATAACAATATTATGTGGTCGTGTTTGGCGACAACGGATATAATCCGCCGTATCGGTTCATCGCATCGGAAACAAAAAAGCGAAAGAATTTGGAACGATGTTTTTTCAAGTATCTCATTCATTTGTATACAGTCAGTGACAGTGAATGGTGGTATCTGTTGCGTGGCTCAAACGAAATAAAAAATGGCACATGTTTATGCGGATCGGTTTCCCAATCGAGTGCAACCAACCCCTCGTGCCTTTGTTAATGTAGTACAACGGGCTCGTGAATCAGGTGACTTAAGACCTCAGAGGGGACCTCACGATCAAATACAGGTCCGCACTGAAATACTTGTCGGGAGGATACTTTATAAAACAAGGTAAAAATTTTTTTTATTTTTTTTTTATTTTTACACACATATTTTGGTTTATCTTCCTTCTACAATCATTATCTGAAAATTAATGACTCAACTTCAAAGTCACCCTGTATACTGTCATCCATACAAGTACCAGCTCCTCTGATCTGGTCTGCTGTATATGACCGTACGAGACTAATGGGAATTCATTGTTGCAAAGAAACCTACCAATATTACGGACCGCTAAGGAATATTCATATCCGGACGAATTTATAAATTACTGGTAATTTGCCAGTAGATACTACTCGTCGTTATACGATAACCTCTGTCGGATTTTCGCTAGGCGCGTAAATATTGTAATGGGAGGACGGACGCGTGCTCCGGACTCGGAACACCGGACACTGATGATACGGTCCGGGGGAACGGTCCGTTCTACGGGTTTACGGTGATTAGGCTGGGCCGGTCGGTAGGGTTGATGTGATGTTGATGCGGCACAACGTTCATTTTGGTGAGGATGATTATGACGAAGAAGCGGTGAAGCGATGCAGAGGTGGGTGAGGTGATCGACAATGTGTTCATCTAGTAGTCTGGGAATGTTCAGATATACGGGAATGTGGGTCACACTTATATTCTTACCGAAGAACTCTGCTAGCTCGAAGATGAAGCACACAATTTCAAAGCTTCAAAAGTTTAGTTGTTAGATCTTTCAGTCAAAAAATTTTGGATCCTGGAATTCTAGGAAAATAGTGGGGAAAATATATGAAAAAATATGTTTCCACCATACGATTACATGGATTCAATATCCCGTCTACTTAGCTTCCATTTGTTATTTCAAAACCTCGATTCGACCACTGTTTGCCGAGATATCGAATTTTTAATGAAAAAGTACCTTTTGGTTTTGATTCTCGGTATCTTCGCTGGAGTGTATTTATTAAGAGGAACGATAACTACATATTTACAAAAACAATTTTTTTGCTCCCTTCATATGATCTGGAAAAACAGGAAAAAAGTGATAATTAATGGTTTTTGGAAAGCCAAGGGCAAATTTTCATTTAATAGCAAAATGACAAATGTTGAGCGTGAATTTTAGAACTTCATAGACCAACAGTAAGCGTATGAAATTTGACTTTGATTTACCCAGACTACTTTTCTGTTTTGAACAATTAGAGTTTCAAATAAATTTAGTGATCACGTTTATTGCTGCTGAAACAATTTTTCTGAGCTTTTCCCATATTCTATTTATATTGCATTTCTGTAAAATACCATCTTCCATAAATTTGAAAGCTCTTTCTAATGAAGTAATATAAAAAGCTCAAAGAAAAATAAACCGATGCTTTGATTTTTCGAAACTTTGATTGTTAAAAACGGTCAAATTGAAATTTCAGATTGTTGTGGGTATATGAAGCCGTAAAAGTCACGCTCAATACTACTCATTTTACCAATATTTGCAATTCATCCTTTAGTTTTATAAAAAAATCTTAATTACCACTTTCCCCCTTTTTTTCCAACCCCATATGAACTTGAATAAACAAAAAAAATAAAAATGTTACTGCTGCTAGGGATTGCAGTCGGTACCTTCAGGCTAGAACGTAGCACCACAGCTTAGATAACAATCAGCTATGAAACCCCCCTGCCTGAGGTTTCAGTGAGTGGAGCTCGCATACCATGGAGAAATTCTGCTGAGTATCCCGGTGTCACTCTTGATAGGGGATGACCTGGCAGATTCACACTGAAGCGGTAAAAACTAAATTCCAAATTTTGTTTCGGCAACTCTACCCTTTACTATGTAGAACCTCAAAATTAAGTTTGGTTAACAAAGTTCGGCTATACAAGATGGTGATCAGACCAGCAATCACTTACGCATGCGCAGCATGGTGTTTTCTTGCCAAAACGCATATGCGTAATCTGCAGGTTTTGCAGAACAGAACTTTGCGAACCATCTCTAGCTCACCATGGAATCTCCAACGAGACCCTTCACAGAGACCTCGACATCCCTTACCTAAGGGACTCGTCAAACATCAAGCGCTGTTACGTTATAGTCAAGCGTGAATCGCACAGCAACTGTCTGTTGCGTGAGTCAGCAGAATACACAGTAGAGCAAGTTCGCAAGCACACAATCCTGCGGCTCGCACTGTGATCAAAATCAAATCGTGCAATTCTAGATCCAATCAAAATTACGATTTTTGCCACACACAATTTTCTAAATTAATTTTTGGATTAATTTACATTAACCGAATACCAGTTGACAATAGCAAGGCATCCCTTTAACCGGCGCACTCCAACCTCTTTGCTCTTCCCCCTCCCTTCCGTTCTTTCATCTTCCTTTGTTTCTCCCTGACTTCGTCTGGTATCTGGGCAACCAGACCTGACAGACCTATTGATCTACGATACTTTAACAAAGAGCGAAGGTCCCACGGACCGCTCTGACGTACAATGACGAATAGAAGAATAGAAAGCTATGAAACGCTACCATCAGTGTCAAACACGACCGCCATTTCGGCGGAGAAAATCGCAATATTCTCAATCCACTGAATTTTCAATATAAAAACTGTTAAAAACACCAGGCAAACACTACATTTACGGACTAAAATTTCGGTGACTGTTGCGGAAAAAAAATGACTTCTGACGAATTCTCAGCTAGGATGCTTCTACATACAGGGCGAGTTTTTAATTTGTAAGTGGTCGGTAGTTCCGATATTTTGAAGCCCTCTTCGTACAGCTGTCACCAACCTGTCAGTGATCGTGTCCAAGATCCCACCACACAAATTCCGTCCATTCTTGTACGCTATATAGACAGAATTCACACGTACCTCAGACACTGTCATCGACAAGTCACCATCACTGTACGAACAAACCTTAAATATCCAAAAAGTTAGATATAAAAATTGTGGTCAGCATTACGCTCGTTACTTGGAAAACATGCCGCTCCCCACAGGGAAATTCATAATTACATGACAACACAAACGTACGATGTTTCTTTCATTGAAAATGAAATGGATTGAGAATATCGCCGCAGCGAAGGATGTCTGGCAAAAGTTCATATTGTTCCGTTTACTTCCAACAGTACATATTTATTTTAAAGCTATTCCATATATTAATAGTCATCAATACTTCGTCACCTCTTTTTGGACTAACATACTCCTTTTTATTATTGGTTCACACAAACTACACTAGATAATATCGGAATATTATAATTTTTACGATTCCAAAGAGTATGTGCGGACACTGGCAGATTACGTGGCAACACCGGTTGCTGCTGAGCACTGAAACCTCTTTCATCGTTGTACTATGAGAATTGACATGCGGCTTTCTCCGCCAAATTGGCGGCTATTTTTGACACTGACAGGAGAGTTTCATGGCTGAGCCGCTTTCCAGGTCTTTTGAATTGAGAGTTGTATGTACTCAGAGTGTGACGTTCCCAAACTGCTCTTGCAAATGTACACGGGAACTCAACGATAAAAACCTAACCTGTCTTTTGATGTTTTTCGATGACGTTGACAGTTTGTGATCACGCTGCCAGAAAATCCTTATTCTTTTGTGGTGTTGATTCGAACTCCAAGCTATTAATTCTGACGTGTCTAGCTTCTAAGTGATGGGTATGGAGTTTGTCACACAAGGCTCTAACAATGAAAATCTGAAACACATTTTGCCTTTATTTTCGGAAGTATTGTCCGACCATCCAATTGATGCCTGATGAAGGTTTTAGGATGGTGGCGCAACACGTCAAAGGTCTGTTATTGTTAAGCTTCTATGTAAATGAGTCGAATTCATACTCTAGTGTAGACATTCAAAATTATTTTCGAAGTGTCTAGTTATAGATGAAGCCAACTGCAAACCGCTATGAAGTTGCCTTCTTGCACTCTCTTGCGATCTTCATTATTCAGGAACATCTCAAATGTGTGTTGTGACTCTGGGTCATACAATTCTCTAAACTTTTCCGCATGTCAAAGAAAACATTTATTGATTTAGCTGAAATGATAGGAAAAAGCGATGAAAAGAAAATATTAGCAAAACCGTACACAGGTGGACATCAACCAGTGAGTTTATACATATGTCCATATTTTAATATTCTTGTGGTATATGGCTACACAGGATACTTTGTTAATCATAGCAACTAGATTTAAAGTGTCCCTAACAACAGTAATGATTATAACTAATAAGGTGACCTACTCTATGCTAAAACTGAAGTCAGCCTGTATCAAGTTTCCCAAAAATGAAGCTGAGGTACAATAAAAATATCCAATACCCGGCAAAATTCTAACTTGTCACATTTCAAATAATAACCAGAAATATAAAACTACTCCTGAGTTGGGTAAATACCACAATTTTGCGGTTATAACTATGACATATAACAGCTGATTTACGAGCTCACGGATCTTTTAACCAAACTGATAACCACACCCGCTTGAACGGATCGGTAAATACCAATCCAATGGTAAATACCATTTTGATTTGGTTATTCCCTTGAATTTGATTTATTTCGAAGCATATAATACCGAATAAAAAGCTAGTGCATGAGGGGGCAGGAAATTACAAGAATGAGTAGCTCAAGTGCATGCACTTTAGAGCAGTGGAATGATATTGGCAGGTGTTGGGTAATACCGAGTTACTTCAAGTAAGACAAATGAGGCACTGGAAAGCGGCTCAGATTGTTATCTAAGGCCCGTATCGTCAGTCGTCCCTACAATTCTAGGGCGCGTTTATGGCCTCCTTGATTGTCATCCTCGTTTCTCTCCTTCAAAAATTTCTAGATTACACTTGTCCCGTGTCAGCGTCAGCGCTCTCCTATTGTGAAGATATGTTTTCCTTTTAAATTGTAGGAAATTTCAGGATGATAAAACATGATATAACTCAAAAGCAAGCACAATTTGATGCAAATAGATGTTTGTGACATAACCTCACAATAGAGCACTGCATTGGAAACATAGAAAACTATGACAATCAAGAAGGCCATAAAGGCGCCCTACAATTGTAGCGCTCTATTTTGAGGTTATGTCATAAACATCTATTTGCATCAAATTGTGCTTGCTTTTGACTTAATCATGTTTTATCAGTCTGAAATTTCCTACAATTTAAAAAGAAAACATATCTTCACAATTCCTATTTTGCTCTCCTGAGCGCTGACGCTGACACGGGACAAGTGTAATCTAGAAATTTTTGAAGAGAGAAAAGAGTATGACAATCAAGGAGGCCATCATAAACGCGCCCTACAATTGTAGGGACGACTGACGATACGGGCCTAAGCTGTGCTAGCACTCTGTCACAGGAGCTGACAGCTACTAACCTTCAAAACAGCTTGTCAAAATTGATAAATTCTTTCTACTCATACCAACACCCACAGCTAACACCCATCAAACTCAAAAACACAGATGCGGCGGCAACTCACTCGCATTTTCATTTTGTCAGTGAAGTGTTTCAATTTATTAACACCGACCGGCGACGTTGAAATTGTAATACGCACTCACAGCAAAATGCAACTAAATAAACTAGTATTTTTTTATTTGTTTTTACTCTGAATTGATATATAAGTATTTGCTATGGTATTACAGAAAAATCACTACATTCTCTTCATTTCGAATTTAGTTAAAATATCGGTAGTGTTCTTAGGAAAGCCAGTGTTTCTTTGTAAGGCCCTTAAAAAAATGACAATTGGCCTTGCTGCGGTTCAAGGGGATTATTCGGAACATTTACGAATGATCAAAACGATTAATAATGACGTAAATCAAAATTTTTATCCATGTTAGAATCTCTGCTAGGTCAAAAGTGTTCCTTTACTAGGCTTTATATAGGTTATTGTAAAGGACAATGACCGCTTTTATGATGTAAAATTTTGGACCACACAGCTTTTTTGTTTTATAGGAAAACATGTGTTTGTTGCACAGCTTACTTTAGAGATGGGTGATATCTGATATCGCTACATTTTGATTTCAGTGATTTAAAACCGTAGGTACTTTGATATCCTGAACAAAACACCGCGATGAAATTGCATGGAGGCTACTATGAAAGCATATAAGGTCACAGTAATCTCATGCATATGCAAAAGTTAACGCCGTGATCCCATGATGATGATAAAAATGAAGAATGAACTGACCCGTTAGGCAAGTAATTGTTGAAAATGGCCACCATGACTCTCCATGTAATAATAAAGATTTTGCTCAAAACGTTGCCGCACATTTTGCAATATTTGAGGAGTAATTTGAAGGCACTCATTCACAATTCTTTGTCGCAGGTCTTCTAATGATGTTGGCTGAGTAGCATAGATTTTACTTTTTATATGACCCCACATAAAGAAATCCAAAGGTGATAGATTTGACGATCTTGGGGGCCGTTCAATGGCACCTCTTCTACCAATCTATCGATCTGGAAACGTCTGATCTAAATAAAGCAGGATCCATGGCGTCTTCCAGTAATTCCAAATACATTTCACCGGTCAAATTTCCAGGTAAGAAAAAAGGACCAACTAAATGATCGCCAAAAATACCAGCCCAAACGTTTAATTTTTGTGGCTGCTGTGTATGAACCTCATGATAAATTCTGGGACTAGAATCGGACCAATATCGTCAGTTATGACGATTTACTACGCCATTTAAGAAAAAGGAACATTCGTCGGAAAAGCAAGTGTTGAATAGAAAATGTTCATCGTTTATAATTCGTTCTCTCATATCTTCACAAAATTGTAATCGCCGATCAAAATCGTCTTCATGAAATTCTTGTACCAGGTGAATTTTATACAGATGAAAACTATGGGCCTTTAGAATCCGCTGGACAGTACGTCGACTAACACCACACACAGTCTCCAATTTGCGGTTACTTAACGTAGGATCTACATAAACTTGCCCTAAAACCCCCACTTCTATTGCTTCGTTCCTTATGGAATTTTCAATGTTGTGTTTTTTATTGGCGACTGACCCAGTTTCCCGAAATTTAGCTACAAGTTCTAGAACATATTTTCGATGCACGTTACTGTTCTCATGTCGCTCATTAAATATTTCTGCTGTTCTATTAGCGCACTGATTATTTCCGAAAAATATTTCGATAATTTCAACTCTTTCTTATTTAAAAACGTTTTTCTGAAAGGTAGCGGCTACAATATTTCTAAAGGTTTATGCTGATGCACTAAATCTTAATGTTAAATTAAATGTAAAATGTAAAAAGTAGGTGCATCATCTCGCACAGATCGTACAACCTTGCGTCTCGTTTTTTAAACCATATGAAAATTAATAAATGTGATATACTGACTTAAACGATGCCGCAAAACTTGTATGAGATATAGCTTATGGCTAATTTCGACTTCTTCTACTCCAATGAACTTAGCCAAAACTGTCGATATTGCACACTACTTGTATTTCCAGGCAATGGTGCGTTTTATATTACGAAGGTTAATGACAGTGACAGTGACAAGCATACTCATGAATTGGTGAGAAAATTTTCGAAGTGGTGAACCTAAATAACGTATGTCTCTGAGTTGACACAAAGAAACGTCTGCGCGCGGAGTCAGATTCTATATGTACTCGTATGTTTGAGGAAGGTGGAAGTATTAAAGTGATACCAGTAGTTATACTATGACCCGCCGAAAACTGTGAAAATATCTACCATATGTGACTATGCCTGTCCTTTTGTATCAGCATGTTGTCTGTGTTATTGGACAAGGGATAAATTTCCACAACCCGTCCGTGCGCACTGTTTGTATGTCACCGACTGAACTGGCTGAATATTACATCAGGTTTTTCCCAAAATGGAGCGTCATGTGATGCAGTACCGCACAACTATGATAGTATTAAAAGAATGAACAGTAATTACCCATTACGTCCTGACTTATCAGAGTCACTTGATGTTTCAACCTACATTCAGTGGAAATTCGTTTCCAGTTTGGAAACTTCCTTGAAACTATCCTTCACTCCCTATAGTTCATAATTTATTGATCTCAAAACCGAAAAGGCTTCACAGCTCTTGAAAGCACATTTGGTATTGTACCTAAAATTTAGTAACTGATCCTCTATTAAAGAGAGCTGCAATTTGATCTTACCAGCCGCTTTATCCTTCTGCACATACAAAAAGAAGTTTAACTTTCTGACTGTGGATATAACACAAGTGCTATTTAATATCGCGAATAGAGGATTGTTTTAAATAACATTTCATGAATACGGAAGTCCAATCGTAGTGATATCGGTTAAAGGACAGCAATCGACCACAATTTTAAATTTTTTCAATGCCTCGATATCATTACTTCCTATTCAAAGTGATGCATCTGCTGTTCGGTATCAAATTGCTTGATGCCATATTTTTTGGCACTGGTAACTAACAAATATTGATAAATCAAAGGTAAAGTTTGGCCAGTTTTTCGAGAGATGGCTCTATGGCGAGCCATTAATAATACAGAACATTACCTGTGAAAATTACAGATGAACATTTTAAGAAAAATAAGTGCATATTTTTGGAAGATTTAGGATGATCCTCAAATCATTTGCACTGAAACTAGCATAGTGGCATCAGAGTTATGAGTGCAATTTCGAAAGCACCCTGATACGAGTTCTTGACTGTTTTATGGAAGAGTAAAAATGATTCTCTTAGTGTCAAATTACAAACCAAGTAGGTTGACTCTGTACGCCCTACGCACCGCTGCGATCAGTCCATAAAGGATTGCTATCGGCACAGGTTCGTTTCTTTCAGAACATGTACAACAAAAGAATTGAATGGATCATGTAAGTAAAAAAGGCTCATACAATCAGTCCATAGTCTCGACAGATTTGACAACATTGTGATCTAGCGCCCTACCAACAGTACCGACTACCCAGCAACTTGGCAGCGCAGCTCGGTGATACATATCAGTTATCCCACTACATTCGATGCAGATAGATCTACTTTCGTTGAGTTGTCCGCCACGCGCATATTTAAGATATATCTCCATCGTTCAAGTTTCAAGTTCAAATGCGTGGGAAAATCTATGATGTACTCGAATAAAATATGTCTAATAGGTGCGTAGAATCGCTGGGGTTGGAAACAAATAAATTGCTATCACCAAAATAATGACTGCTACCCCCACCCCCTATAACCCACAACAGCCAATTTTTAGCCCCTGCAATTTTTTTTAAACGTCAAAAAATGAGTTTATGCGATTTTTATGTTTTTGCCTGGAGCTCCGGCGTCATTGGACCGACTTTAAAAGCTAAAAAGTTTCTTAGTAGTAGTTACCTTGGGAATTCCATCAACATCCGAGTGGCACTTCTCCAGTTATAGCGGACACACTGACTGGAATGAGTGACATGGTTTTTCATATTGCACAGGTCATATAACATCGGAAAAACATTTTTCGAAATTTTTCGCTATTTCAATACTTCCACGCTAGTGGCGCAGAAAGTAAGAGTCATGTAAAATTTGTTTCTCCGGAACCACCAAAACTTTATATTCTTTAGCGATTTACCAATCAACCAAGGCTCAAATATGCTCCAGCCTTGAGACTGAGGAGTTGCTGCCTCAACTACACTATCCATGTCTAGCGCGATTCAGAAGAGGAGATTTACATTCACATCGATGGACGGTCGATGACCTGGCTTGTCTTCCACGAAAACGCATGTTCTACAACAGTTTTTTCCATAAAAGCATTAATTAACAAATACAACCTGAAGATACCATTCCGATTGAAAGCCGTTGCCACTTCCGCTGTCGTAGCTCCTGGGATCTTTTCCGGAAATTCAGAAAATACGAATTCTAAGGAATAGCTATAAGGAAGGTTGAGAGGTGATCTTTCATTGGATGTTATTTCAATTACGAAATCAGTATGAAATTATTGAGGACCAGAACTAGCGAATACAGGTATGATAATGGTCCTTTACTTTTATTAGTCCGCACATGAAACATGATGTTTTATTATTTACTTCAGCTGGATGTTACAGGGTCAGCCACACGACGCGACTGCGCGTGACAGCCTCACACAAATGAAATTACATGTTTGTAGAAATTACTCTTTACTGAGTGTAAGGTCATGTTACACACAATGTGTACATGGCCTGGATAACCGAGTGGTTAGTACGTCGAGCCACTAATCGGTCGACCCGAGACCTGCGGGTTCGAATCCCCACCTGGGAAGTCAATTTCAAGCTATGGATGTTTTGTCTTGTGTTATCTATATCATGCACCAGATCGGTGCAAAAGCAGCATAGGTACATCAGCTGGAGCTGTTTTCTTCAATAATCGGTTAACAGTAGATGGCTGGTGGAGTGGTACAGTATTGGTACTATGGGGTCGGCAAAGGGTCAAAGGTTGTCTAATCGCCTGGCGTCGCTTCACCACCAGAACAATGTGTGATGATGTTTCTTATAGTATATTACTCACAAAGGCACTTCTGGTAGAGTTGATGTTAAATCACTTTTGCTGTTCAAACTGGTATAAAATCTAGTCAATAATACCACTTTAGAAAATAAACGGCAACAAATTATTTTTTAACGTTATATATATATTTTTTTTGCTGCAGTTTATTTATATGCTTCCAACCCCAGTAATTTTACGCACCTATTAATACATATTTCACACATCGCAGATTTTTGCGTTCTCTTAAAACCATCTTGCACAAAACTCTTGCGCGTCTGACTGCATCGGCGGCATTCTCGATCTTTAGTTATAGTATAATTGTAGTCACCATTCTTCGCGGTACGTCGTCAATGCCATATGAAATAAGTAAGCAGATCGAGTTTATGTACCATGGGCGCATCTGCTACTCTCTCCACTACGCATGAAGTGGGTAACAGGGGACTGCTGTTTTCATTCTTATCTTATCATTGATCGTAACATACATATGGATAGTTTGAAAATACGCATAAAAAGAATATTTCAACGCAATGTGTATATCTCACCAAAGAAAGACAAACATCTAAGAAAACCTGATGCACATGCGCGTGTTGGTGTGTGGCACCCTTCTTGTAGTCCGTCCAGCAGGAGCAATCAGCAGCAGAGCAGGATGTGCGTTCGCTCCTGCAGAGATCGCTGTTGTACCAATCTGCGGCCTCGGAGCCGTGCGATTGTAGCAGCGTCATTGTTAGAGCCCGCCCCATCTATTATTCATGGCGGCTGTCGACCGGGGGCGGCATAGGCGGAGCGGATCAAGGGGGTAGAGGAAGCAAACTTAGGGGCAGATGGTCGAAGAATCGGTGACGCGGATTCATGGAATTCGTAATATAGCTCGGCACGGCGGTGGTGCTGACGATACAGAGTCGCTCTCAAAAGCTCATATTCTCTAAACGCTCGTTACAAACGGCAATTTTGGCGCTTCAGAGCAAGGAGTGACAAAAACGACCGATGCTGGATGCGACTGAGCCGATGATGGGACCTTCCATATTGCGCGATATCATAATATGACAATGATGTGTATGCATGATTGTTATCAATTTTACTCAGTCGAAAATACTCCTGGTTTGCGAAATATTTGTAAAGTCTGGTTTTATTGCTGCAACTTGTTCAAGAGGGTATTTAAAACATGGACGCATAAAATGGGTACACCAATTTTTGTGGGAAAACTTTTTATTCGACAACAAATAAGGAGAAAACGTGTCTTTTGGGATTCAATCGAAAGTGTTGACAGGAACGAAAAAACTGTTCATATAATGACTAATAGCAAAAAAGATATGGCCGAAAACCGAGGCAAACTGCAGGTTTTGGCACTTGTTGGTAATGCGATGATGGTTTCTCGCAGATATTTGTATTTCTTTGAATTCGCACTTCTAAATAACCGCAAAGAAATTGTAGTAGATTTATCAAGTAGTTTTTGAGAATTTCTACTAATTGCTTATCCCAAAACACCTATTTTCCGGCCATCACTACTAGTTTATTGAGCAATATACACGGTTAGTTCATAAGGCATTTCATACCAAAATATACTAGTTTACCTTGCCGATATGAATCGCAAACTATTCCGGAAGATAAATGTTATTTTTATGCTATTTATGTTTTTTCTTCTAAACAAATTCAAACATCCCGTATTTGTGAGTAATTCGCAACAATAGATGATAGACACATCCGCTTTGTTGTTTTTGTTAGTATAGTAACGTAGACATGTTTTTTGAATATTTTAGCGGATTTGTTCAATAACTCACAAATACGAAATGTTTGAATTTGTTTAGAAGAAAAAAACGTAACCTTCCTTTTTCGCCAAAAAATAACATTTATCTTTCGGAATGGTTTGTGATTCATATCGGCAAGGTAAACGCGTGTATTTTGCTAATAAATGCTCTTTCAATGAACCCTGTATACTGCTCAATAAACTAGTAGTGATGGCCGGAAAACACGTGTTTTCTGATAAACAAAATTCTTAAAAAACTACTTAACCAATATACTCGAATTTTGTTGGTGTTATTTAGAAATATGAATCTTACGTAGTTGAAGAATTTCAAGTTCTTGCGTCAAATTATCGTCGCATTACCAACAAGTGCCAAAACCTGCATTTTGCCTCGTTTTTCGGCCATAACATTTTTGCTATTAGTCGGATCTTTTTAGGTGTGATCTCATTTTGTAGGTCAAATAAATACCTAGTAATCTTATATGAAAAGTTTTTTCGTCCCTTTGAACACTTTCGATTGAATCCCAAAAAACGCGTTTTCTCATTATTTGTTGTCAAATGAAAAGCTTTCCCAAAAAAATTGGTGTACCCATTTTAAGCGTCCATGTTTTAAATGCCTCCTTAAACAACTTGCATCAATAAAACCAGACTTTACTACTATTTCGGGGAAATTTGCTAATATGGTTAGACTAACTACTAAACTACAATATAAGGACAGGAAAATTGCATTGGTCGTGTACATTGTGTACCTAGTTTGAGATGTGATCTAAATGTTTCGAAAACTACGCATCACAGCGTTATCGATAGGTCAAAATGATGGAGACATTGACAACGATCTCGATTACGACTTAAAGTCAGTTCAAGGTCAAGTGGACATTTTCAAATAGAAAACCCCTTTTTGCGTAGACCTTACGTTCGAAATTTTCAATTTCATGGCCACCGTCATGACATCGATCATTTCCTTCAAGGGTATTTCAAGGTCTAATCAAACCTCAAAACAATTTGCTGTAGCAAAAATATTCGATATCAAGTTGTGAGGCGTCTAGCGACCGCCCAAATGTAACCTAGACCGCGGCCCTGATCGTTACCAAAATTTCTCAAAGGAGCCTCTCATTTTTACACTAGAAATGATAGTAGAAGCCTTGCGTCAAAATATTATCGATATCCATATGGTAGCCATCCAAAAAGGATGATAACTCGATTAATTAAAACTTTCACAATACTGAGGTTGAACTATAATAAATTCTTATACATACTTGGGACATCTTTATTCTAATGCTTTCTCAAAGTAATATATTTATGTACCTTAAAAATGTCTAGTAGGTGATATAATCCACGCTCTTTTACAATCGCACCTCTCTAGGGAATTATGAGATGGAGAGAACTAGCAATAACGCATCTAAAGATATTGGATATCATCCAAAAACCTTTCATCAAGATCAGTTTCAAAACGAATGGAGCATTTAGATATATAGGACAATTATTTGACGACAACATCGTCATATTTTATGATAAAGGTCATTATAATAGGATTGTTCATAAATATGACAATAGTTCCATAATATACCAACTCCAGAAAACTCCTTGATGTATTTTGGATATACCTCTGCCCCAAACTGTAAGACTGGTTGGCTCTGGAACTCCGAGTGATACATTTACAATCAACATTTAAAATATTTTGTCAGAAACGGGTCTTTATTATCCATCGTATCACATGCACTTTGTGGAAGAGAAACGCTTATTTTGATATAGAGAATTGAATTTTGCAAATTTATTTGTGCTAAAATTCATGAAACACGGCTCAAGGGCATTGCAGGTAAACAGGAATTCTGAGCGTTTATAGCGTTAACTGTGGAGTGCTGATTTCAGAATCTTACAGCAGCCCAAATTCTTCTGAGGAGGGGGGGGGGGTAATAGACAACATGAATGGTGATAATACCGCCATTAATATTTCTTGCAAAGTAAAAATAAAGAATAATTGAAATATAACCTACTCGTATATTATAATGATAACCAAATTGAAGCATGTTCAGTTGGTTTGGTTGGTCAGGTTACGAAATGTAATGATTTCATATTGTTTTAACAAAAAGCAGTATTACTACAGAATAGCAGTGCTGACACCGCGTTGAGAGTCCTTTACGTGGTTGTATTTGACAGACCAACTAATGACCCACCGGACTAACTGAAAAGGAAAATTGTAAGCATTGGTAGGGCCCAGACGATACATCGATGATTCAAAAACATCGCAATGTTGATTGCGTCGTAATTTAGTCATTATTCTCAAAACCTTATTTCTACGTACGTCTGGCAACCCCCGATGGAATTCGCTACAATTGTAGGGATGACTGACGATACGGGCCTAAGTCACATTCATTCTCCTTCAAATAACATCGCCTGATACTCGTTCAGTGCAAAGACATGATAAGTTCAGGACTACACGATTGCAGGCACTTGATTGGCTTCTAAAATATATAATTGAGAATATCCCTCAAATATCCGCTCAATATTAAAATAAGGTTATTCGAAATTTCAATCTTATAGGTTGATTTGCTTAATGGAGGAGGCTGTATATTTTAGTGTAGTGTAATCACCTATTATTATTAGGTTGGTCAATTTGGTCTTCCGAGTTCAAAACAGTTTGCTCCTAGTCGCATATGAAATCTAGTGTAAGGCCGGCATGGGTTATAACGTATCTTGAAAAGTGACATTAGGTCGGTTTTTTTGACTTAACGTAGGCTTTTCTACAAGATGTTAACTTAGCACTTGTGAACCCGTGTTGTAGTTGTACATGTTGCCTAAACGTCATGATGCTTCAGTTATCAATGTTTGGCTCTGATGTGATGTAACATCTGCTTCAGAGATTGCATCACTGGAGGTCTAAGCTGTAAGTTGTCTACTATAGCTGGGAGGAGGAGAAGGAGCTGTGTTGAAGATAAATCCATTGATTTCTGGTCTCAAATACACTTACTTGAGATTCAAAGCTAGAAATTAGTGGCGCAAATCATTACTCCAACATCCACTTTTTCCCATTCATTCTGGAAGTTACATATGCAAATTTGCTGATTTTCAAAAATGAGAGAGACAAGAAATCAGAGTTTGGTGAAGTAACAGATGAGAAAATATGCTACAGACAGGAATATTTATGTAAATGAAAAGGTTATTACATTATTTTTTATTTCAGTCATTTAAATTTCTTTTGCGATATCAATAGAAAATACAAATCAGTACCTAAATGTAAGGCACTGCGAAAATGTGCGAAGTGCGATTCGTGATTCCTAACTTTCCTTTTATGTGGCTTAATTGCAAACAACGAGGGCGCGGTCGCGATTTCCCGTAATGATCTTCATAATTTTTGAAAACACAAAAAAAAGACGGGAGAAATCGTAATCTATAACTCTGAACATAACTTGTCTTCATAAAGGACGGGTACAGCTAATAGACATACTTCATTGGCAGCATATTCTGCAATAATTTTCTCACGTAGCAAATATCAGTGATTTTATACACATGCAGACCAATACACATAATCATCCAGATGCGATCTTGATACTAAACCAACTTTGTTCCTTTCACATCTTCTCAGAGATAAACACTACAGACTAGGTACTCGGCTTCACAAAACATATACTTGCTTTCTGCAACCAGCAGTGCGTGTAGTTGAGTCATTTCTCCATAGATGGACGCTCATAGCGAGCAAATGTGGAATGAACTGTTTGCACCCTTAAAACTACCTAGTCTGCAAGATGACATTTTGACATTTTTTTTGACGTTTTATAGGTTTTTTACATAATAGCCGTGCAGATAAATATGATTCCATGACGCATAAGACTTCAGTTTTTGACTGAAGAAGAAAGTGCACACGGTTTTTGGCGGGTCACTCTAAAACTACCGGCATCACTTTTGTACATCTATCTCACTCAGACATACATTTGCGATCTACCTTTATGTGCGAACGTTTGTTTCTGCGAGCTCAGTCATACGTCCTTTATCTTCGTCTCGCTCGTCAAAATTTTTCTTCCAACGTATGAGTATTTCTAATCTATGCCTGTCACTGCCAGAGTGACAACACATTTGGAATAGGCGTACCACTTTGAGTTTTCCTGCTATTGATATGCAAATATAAATTACGGACAATCTTGATAGTGTTTGCCAAAATTATTGGAAAATATTGAGAAAGCGAATGAAAGCAGTTGTCCTTTATTAATCGACTTATGTGTGCAAGAGCAGAGTTCAAAATCGGTTTGCCCAGTGTGCAATCTTCCTACCGAGCTTCATCTAGGCACGTGGTTCAGCTAGTCCATTTGTTTACTTATTTCGATAGAACTATAACAGTCATGTGGAAAAGTATAGGGCATAGAGGAGTTAACATATAGCAGGAGACATCACACCGTACAGTGGTGATGTTGGCTGAATGCGGTAGAAGTTTAAGCAAAATCACGCTGAAACAGGTACTAACATCATTTCTCCGAAGATGGCATTCGTAGAGTGATGGCTGCCCGAGCTATTCAGGGTAATTCACAAGTCGCGACCAAAAATGAAACATCATAGACAGGACTGCATTTTAAGGCGGGTCTTCTATGTGTCATTTTTCCCTCGAGGGCTTCATTAATTAAAAAATAAAAAGCATTTTTTTAATATCTTCAAAACCGTCAACTGGCATGAACTGAAAGTTGGTATGTGGATTTACATATTCAGCCTTTACTTAAAATTAATGTGCACCAGTGGCGGAGATACAGGGGTTAGTGGCATTATTTTTCTACAAAATAGTACGCCACTGTTTTTCTTTTGGAAACGCGTAGTTTTTCGAATTTTACTTTCAATTTGCACCAAATAATTACTCTGTTTTTTCCTAGAGTGCATTGTTTTCGTGAAGATAAAAAAAAAAACAAATTAGATACTCAAAGCTTTATTTCGATAAATGTTCAAAAATACCACCATTCTGAAGGATACAAGTGCGGCATCGTTTTAATAAAGAAAAACGTATTTCCGCAATGTTTGTTATGGATTGAATTTGATGAAAAGTATCATCTATTCTTTCTTGTAACTGAACAACAGTATTAATTTGTTCAGCATACACTAGTTGTTTAAAAGCGCCCATAAGAAGAAATCCAGGCGGTTCAAATCAGGAGACCTCGCAGGCCAATGTACGGGTCCGTTTCTGTCAATCTATTGTTGTCTAAAATGATTATTTCACCATGCAGTTATCTCACGACGAACATGCAGTGGAGCACCGACCGTCGTGCTGATACGAAATTCGCTGCTAACGGAACATCATCTAACACATTATCTATGTAATTCTCTAGAAAAGCCAAGTATGAGTTTACATTTAACATTCAATACGTGCATAAACTGTTGGCCATAGAAAATGCCGTGCCAGACATTTCTAGAAAATCTGTGTTGAAACGCGTGGATTCTTACAGAACGGGGATTTTCTAACGACCAAATATCTTCATTATGAGAACTAGAGGTTCCAATCCTCGTAAAAAGCGATTCATCTGACCACAAAACCAAATCAATAAAATCTGCATTTTGATTATGGATTTGCAGTAACAACTCACAAAAATTTCGCCGTTGCACTTCGTCGCCGGGCTTGCAGACGTTGCACATTTTGCCAATGGTAAGGAAGTAAAACTTCCCGATTTAAAATTCTCTATGCAAGACTTTGGAAACAGGGTAACTGGGCTGCAATCCACCTAGTACTTGTACTAGGATCATCCAAAGCCAAATTAATCACTTCCAGTTCCTCTTGAACAGTATGCCGAATACCATGGTTTCTAACTCCGGGAAGTTTGGCAATTCCATATTGCGAAGTTTTGGAAATAAACGCGTAAAACCTTTTGGGTAGGCTGGCGTCTGTTAGGAAATCTACATTGATACTCCCGAGAAACCGCTAAAGTATTTCCATTAACACAAAAATAATGTCGGCGTACTCATCATTGCTAAATTCCGTTTTACAACACTCAAAAATGGAAAAGAAAACCTTTGACTTCAATTTACAAACTTTGACAAACTATCTCCCAAGAAACGTCAAGTCTGTATCAAGGCCTCCTATTTTATTTTGAAACTAATTGTATCTCGGCTCTTCACTAATGATCTAATTTGTTTTATTTTATTTTTACAGTGCACTATAGGAAAAAAACGCAAGAACAACTATTTGTAGCAAATTGAAGGTTAAATTAGAAAATTGCGCGTTTAAAAAAAAACAGTAGCATACTATTTTTATTTGGAAAAATAATGCCACTTATCCCCTGTATCTCCGCCATTGGTGCACGTTAATTTTAAGTAAAGACTGTGGACAATACTTCGGTAAATCCAGATACCAAATTTCAGTTTATTTCAGTTGACGGTTTTGAGGATTTTAAAAAAAAGTTTTTTATTTTTAAAATTCAACGAATGTTTTTAATAAATGTGAATCACCCACTATGGTATGAAGGTGATACAGAGTACAAACTTTGCATGTGACAGTAATAGTTGCAATTCATACATAATAAGGGTATCGCTTTGATTCGTCAACCAGTTAGCTCGAAGTGGCTGGTTTTTTTGGTAACACTTCATAAAAAATATTTTTTATCTTTAAAGTCGCTTTGTCGCTCGAAAATTGAAACTTATCAATTTGAACAACCAATAATTGTCTACACTTTTCACTAGATTCAATGCATTGATGTTATTTAGATAACCTCAACGAATAATTATAATACTACAACTAAGAACCCGCACGCATGCTCTGAGCTGGGCACAAAACATTAAACAATTTCGTACGCTAGAGCGTTGTGGTTGTGCAGCAGATAAAAGCTTTTGAATTGTGGTGTTGATGCAGTCTGTTTTCATGCCTGCCGGCAACTTTTTTAAGTTCGCCTTTAACCAGAAGGATATTCAGAAGTGACGAATATCCCTATTGCAAACATACTTCGAACTTTATTTTGGGATATTTAAATGATTCCTATTTTGGAATTTATTGAACAGCCCCTTATTTTACAACCATACAGGTTTTAAACTTAATCACGCTGTTGTGTGAAACAGAAAAGATCTCGAAATAAACCACAACTTCCAGACCTATTCTCCGAGGTATTCAATGCTTAAATCGACCCGTGTCCGTATTTGATCACCCCTGAGTTACGGGACGGTAGCTTAATTAAAATTGTAATTAAACTTCCGAAAATGATTATATTTAAATAAAAGTAGCGCCAGCGATGCTGGAAGGGTTACGAACGAGGCAGACGCGGTAGAAGCGCTCATATTTCACAATGATTAGAGTAACTGGAATCATACACATAATAGGTAATTTCTTGCATTAATTACTTCATTAAATATTTACGGTGGCAATCATAACGCAGAGCTGAGCGGAGCAGAGCCTGCCGCACAACCCTTCCGACAGCTTCTATAGATTATGTGGGGTCTGACGGAACGCCCGGAACGCTAATATAACGGCGAGTTATAACAAGGACACTGGTGGGGGTACAACTCCCATGAGATGTACTTAACTGCTTTTGTTTACAAAAAACCTCTTGGATGTAACTGGGAGCGGTACATGCCTTTTGATTTATGATACGTACTGTATCGAATTAACAACAACGTAGCTGCCATTTGTTGCTAATTCTCTGGATGACAGCTTCAATATATGAACCATTCTGTTTCAGTACATTTTTGAAAAATAAAAATATCCCGACGCCAGTAGTGAAAAGAATAAATCTACAATTGTGCTATTAAGACAAATTTAAGTACACCTCATATGTCAAAATCCATCAAGTCGTTTGGGCTGCAGCTCGTGAAATCAAAATCTCAAACTTAAGATTTTCGTTTGAAATCTGCCATTTTAATTTATAGAATCCTAGTATACCCAATGTCTCTCGCACCGTTAAGCCAAATCTAGAGACACACACGTCAAAATACATCAAGCCGTTCATGCTGTAGCTTGTGATATAGGAATTCCAAAGTTTAGTTTTTCTATTATAACCCACCATTTCGTTTTTATTAAATATAACCGGTGTCACTCTCACAGCTCGGCGAATCCAATACCTCGTATGTCAAACTCCATCTAGCTGTAGCCTGTGAAATATAAATCTTATGATTGATTATTTAATGTAGGATATATTATGAAACTTATCTTGTGGTTTACAAGTCGATAATCCCCCTTCCTTTACTTGTCACTGTAGGAAGCGTTTCAATCATAAAGGTGCAATGACAGTATACTTGAATTATCTGGAAGACATATTTTGTATAGGTAGTACTAATAATTTTTTATTACTACGAGAGTCGCTAGTTTTGAAACAAAATGACTCAAAATTGTGAGATTTGCCGTCTAGTTCATGTTTAGTAGTAAATTTAGTTTTTGAAATATTTTTTCTCCGTGTAGGTTACAGGAAATCGATAAGGTCTTTGGAATTTAGATTTTCCTGATTTTTAGTTGACTAGATGCTTGACAAATACCTAGTTATTGTCTTCAAAAGCGCATAATCTTCATTGCGTTTATTATAAGGGCAGAAAACAATTTTGCAACATATTTTTTTAATAAACAATAGGCCTCAATTCTTTGTCAACCAAGAGCAGTATGTAACAAATGACTACATTTTGTTTTTTTCTTTTGGTATATCATGCGAGTACGATTCCCCATCTAGCGGGGGCTAATTAGAACGGGATGGGGAATGTGAAAAGGGAGGATATCAATCGGCACCTATTTTTCGACAAGTGCAGGCCCGTCTTCACCATTCTCAAAAAACAAAAAAACAGATGAGTCACCAGACCGTCTTTACGCAATGTTCATATTAACCCACCCGTCTACCTCTGTAGAATGTGATAATTGGAAAGGAGATATGCAGTCTGCGAAAATAAAAAATTCCCCAATTCAATAATCAAGGTAAAAATGTCTTTAAAATAAACCAAACTTAGAATACCCATCGGGAAGACAGGTTTTAGCTTTGACTTAGATACTTGACAGTCTCAAAAATTATAACTTTTAACAGGATTATTGAAAAACTGAAAAAAATCAGTCCGGGTCAAAAACACATTTTTTTGGATTTATTAAAAATATTTATAAGAAAAATTTGATCCGTGTTACCAAGCGGCTACCTCTTGAATCATAATGAGAGGCATTTAAAAAACGTGACCGTGAAAGAAAAAAGCTTTTCTTGTGGATGCCAGGTTTTCTCCTCATCTAATATCCCAGCGTATGTTCAAAGATGATCACTGAATGTTGCGGAACTCATTAAATTACCAGTTTGAAGCAAGTAATCGTAGTCAACAAACAACCACATGTTTCTTAATTTTTCTTCTAACGCTTCCAATGACATATATAGCATTGATATGGCAAAGTATTTCGTCACGACGTCAGTATGCACCAGGTGAAGCAATGCATGGAAAGTAAAGCAAGTAATAAGGTATGATTAATTTTTTAATTTATTCTGCGAAAACCAACGTTCGTCTTTTTTTAGCCTATGGGTTCGTCGGAATTATAACTTTTTGCGGGATAAAGCTGCTGATCGCCGCTCTCTATATCTACTCTTGC
>CAVLJG010000003.1:63458870-63656576 GCA_963669975.1 Acanthoscelides obtectus | reverse complement strand
AACATGTTAAATAAACACGATTCGCACAAAAAAATTTTGGGCGTAAGCCAATTTGTTTGAAATATAATTTTTTTTGCGCGAACGCCATGTAAACCCACCCTAACTCTGAAAAAGTATGTTCCGGACCCCGCTCGAGCGATCGACTATCATGGGCTGTTAGAACACGTTAAGTTGACCGGATATCAGTGAAAAAATTTTGGGCGTAATGCGATTTTGAAAAATGACAGGTGTTTTCTCGAAATCTGATCGAAGTGCGGATCGGGGTGTTCCGGACCCCCCTGGGGGAAACGGCTTGGTGGAATGTTAGAACATGTTAAATAAACACGATTCGCACAAAAAAATTTTGGGCGTAAGCCAATTTTTTTGAAATATAATTTTTTTAGCGCGAACGCCATGTAAACCCACCCTAACTCTGAAAAAGTATGTTCCGGACCCCGCTCGAGCGATCGACTATCATGGGCTGTTAGATCACGTTAAGTTGACCGGATATCAGTGAAAAAATTTTGGGCGTAAAGCGATTTTGAAAAATGACAGGTGTTTTCTCGAAATCTGATCGAAGTGCGGATCGGGGTGTTCCGGACCCCCCTGGGGGAAACGGCTTGGTGGGATGTTAGAACATGTTAAATAAACACGATTCGCACAAAAAAATTTTGGGCGTAAGCCAATTTTTTTGAAATATAATTTTTTTAGCGCGAACGCCATGTAAACCCACCCTAACTCTGAAAAAGTATGTTCCGGACCCCGCTCGAGCGATCGACTATCATGGGCTGTTAGATCACGTTAAGTTGACCGGATATCAGTGAAAAAATTTTGGGCGTAAAGCGATTTTGAAAAATGACAGGTGTTTTCTCGAAATCTGATCGAAGTGCGGATCGGGGTGTTCCGGACCCCCCTGGGGGAAACGGCTTGGTGGAATGTTAGAACATGTTAAATAAACACGATTCGCACAAAAAAATTTTGGGCGTAAGCCAATTTTTTTGAAATATAATTTTTTTAGCGCGAACGCCATGTAAACCCACCCTAACTCTGAAAAAGTATGTTCCGGACCCCGCTCGAGCGATCGACTATCATGGGCTGTTAGAACACGTTAAGTTGACCGGATATTAGTGAAAAAATTTTGGGCGTAAAGCGATTTTGAAAAATGACAGGTGTTTTTTCGAATTCTGATCGAAGTGCGGATCGGGGTGTTCCGGAGCCCCCTGGGGGAAACGGCTTGGTGGGAAGTTAGAACATGTTAAATAAACACGATTCGCACAAAAAAATTTTGGGCGTAAGCCAATTTTTTTTAAATATAATTTTTTTAGCGCGAACGCCATGTAAACCCACCCTAACTCTGAAAAAGTATGTTCCGGACCCCGCTCGAGCGATCGACTATCATGGGCTGTTAGAACACGTTAAGTTGACCGGATATCAGTGAAAAAATTTTGGGCGTAAAGCGATTTTGAAAAATGACAGGTGTTTTTTCGAATTCTGATCGAAGTGCGGATCGGGGTGTTCCGGACCCCCCTGGGGGAAACGGCTTGGTGGGATGTTAGAACATGTTAAATAAACACGATTCGCACAAAACAATTTTGGGCGTAAGCCAATTTTTTTGAAATATAATTTTTTTAGCGCGAACGGCATGTAAACCCACCCTAACCCTGAAAAAGTATGTTCCGGACCCCGCTCGAGCAAACGACTACTATGGGCTGTTAGAACACGTTAAGTTGACCAGATATCCGCGAAAAAATTTTGGGCGTAAGGTGATTTTCAACAATTACGGGTTTCCGATCTGATTCAAAATAGTAATTTTTTATATCTATATATTTTTTTGGAGGTAAACCACGCGTTAATGCCATGTCCACTCAAGGACACTTGAGGTATGTTTGTCTTATGCGATTAACGCAAAAACCGCATTTTTTCATTATAATTTTCACGAAATAATAACTTTTTCGCGTTACTCACCACTTTGGGGATGTTTTTGGGGAAGGGGGGCTAGACTTCAATGACACATAAAAACACATAAAATAAACGATACTGCATGAAAACCGCATTGATTTACGCACATTTAAAGCCAAAAGACGTGGTTGTACGTTGAAATGACAAATTTTGTGCACTGCTGCCTTTATAACGTTTTCGATCGCGCACGATCGATCGGTTCTTCAGCCACATACTTTCCTTTTCATCGTCAGTTTACTCGCTCACACATACAGGGTGTCCCGATATTGAAGGATAATCTTACAACTGTAGATAGGTCACGTCATCGCCTACCAAATGGTAAAATGTTGTTTTAGTAAGTCTTGTAATTTTCGAGATTTTAATCATTCAATTATTTTTTTAAAAACTGGCCGTGCCATTGCCACAAATATCAAGTTTTTTCTTTATTTTAAAATACTCATTTTATCTCATCCATTATTTTTCCTCAAGGTGGCGACAAACCCACATAAAATTGATGCCGAAGTCTAACTTTTTATTACACCCCCTTCTTATTACGTCTGACTTTGACATTCTGTAGAGTGAGAGGATCAAGTACTTAGTATCGCTATGCCAATATAGCTATAAAACTTGACCAACTGTTGTCAATTTTTAAATGGTATCATTGTTATTCGTCCTCTGCTGTCTTTCTCCTATTGCAGTTATAATGGAGGAGAGTCAGTTTTCGTAGATATCAGAAAATAACAGTTTGTAGCTTGGATACAAAAAATGGACCTGATTGATGCTGAAGGATAATTTACAATTAAGATATTAATGCAATGAGCACCACTTATGCAATACCTACATTTTGTCAAAATACATTTTTTCAATCTACAAAGAATGACCGCTAGAATGGTCGAAGATGGTTCAATTTTGGAACTGTGGTCAGCTCAGCTTGGTATACAAATTCTCTAAAGTAACCCCAGCAAAAAATTAGTAGATTTAGGCCCAACGATCTTGGTTGCAATTAAATAAGTCCGCGCGGCCTGATCCGCCAATTAAAATTGGTGGATCAGGATTATGAATGTTGCATATTTGAAAGTCAAGTGGTCTCAATCTGACCGCGTGTCATGTGCCAGGGTATTATTGTGTATTAGTATGTTTGCAGTAGATCCTAATCAGAATATTTTTTCTGAGCAGATGCGAGGGATTCCTGGATTCGACGTTTCATGCTCATTTTAAGAATACTTTTAATCATATAGTAGTCTGGTGTCAAACTGACAAACTCGAAGGCTATAAGAAGCAGATTTGATACCTTGTTTCTAAGATTTGTAATTTTTTATAGCCAGTAGTTGTTCAGTGCCTCTTGTTATTTTGTATTTTGAGTCTTATAGTTGAGTTTTGATTTAAGTAGCTTTCTAGTTTTTGTGCCTTGAGCGTTAGTTGTTTCATTATGTCCATCGATCCAAAAGCTACGCATTACATAAATATATTAAATGTAAATTATCCTTCAAAATCAATCCTGTTCATTTTTATATCCAAACCATAAATAAGTAGTTATTTTTTTACTAATCTACGACAACTGACCCTCCTCCACTATAACTGCAATGAAACGAAAAAAAAAACAGAAGATGGCCAAAAACAATGAAACTGTTTAAAAACTGCCAATAGTTGGCCAACTTTTTCGACAATTGGCGCAGTGATCGTACTTGATCCTCTCACTCCAAAGGGTGTCAAATTCAGAGGAAAAATTTAGACTTTGGCATGACTTTTATGTGGATTTCCCGCCACCTGAAGGAAAAATAACGCTGGACAAGATGAAACGCTCAAATCTGAGTGATTTAAAACACACCTGGTCCAAAAAAGTTGAGAACTGTAGGAATCGCGCTGAATATAAGCCAATTTAAAAAAAATGGATGCCAAAAATCTCGAAAGCTGTAAGACTTTCACTGCCATGTAGTGGAACATCACGTGACCTATCTTCAATTGCAAATTATTATAGATTAGCAATCAATTTCGGTATACCCTTTATATACATACACTAATATGTGGGTGAATATACGGTATTTGAGATTTCAAAGTTCCGCCAAATAGAGGCATGATATTTTACACTATTTGGATGATTTAAGTATTTTCACAATTTGCCGATTTACGTAAGATTTTTTTTTTGCGGAACGTTGAAATTCCAAATACCGCATAGCCAACCGTATAATATTCATATTTCGTACAAAATTCAACTCTAAGAGATTCTCAAAAATACCCAGCTTTTCAAAATCCATGTACTGGCGTCGAGTAGGTACCTAATGTTGCCTTTGTAGCAAGGCAAGTGCCATTAGGGGTACCATAATGTTGTTTGAAACTACCGGTTCTTTCCAACAATGAAGTTCTGATAGCCGGTAACCGTCATTTACAGCATTCACAGTGTAACGAGGCAACCTCATGTAATTAACTTGTTTGGATTACTTTACCTAACAGTTGGTGATAAGTCAGAGGTTCATTGTTGGAAAGAACCCCTGCATAACCACGATTACACTATAAGGAGATCCAAAACACTTAAGGAGAGATTACACGTGGTTGCATAAGAAATACACAAATCATAAATATAAAATCCCGTTAAAAATTAATTTTCAATTGGCTCCATTAGGGGTGATTTTTTGGAGCTACTCAACATTTTACAGATTGTATAGTAACCAATATTTTAGCTATTTCTCTTCATTGTAACCTCAATTTTATCTGAATAAATATCATTAAGCAATTAACTTAAAATTGCGTCAAGCGAATTTCATTCGGAAATCTGTGGCTAGAACCGATATTCAATATTTAATACAATTATAGAGCCACTCTATGTCACGAAATATATCTTGGTAACACTAAGCTTTCTGGAAGAGCTCAAAATAGAAATTTTTTAACTATACAAAGTTTATCAAGGCAATCGAAATGTAGACAAATGTGAGTAGTGGAAAGCTGGGAAAAAGGAAAAATCACTTTTTTGGAACAACATATATAATCAAACCACCGCTACAAAGGCTCTAATAATTTATGTATTTTCAATTTCAATGAAGGTAGACAAAAAAACAGCAAAGAACGTGGTAAAACGAAGATTAACGTATTTTTATATACAGAACCACTTGAGTTTTTACCGGGTTCTGTTTCTGCCTGTTTTTTTTAATAAAATACCTACAAACAGGTGTAAAATAGTAATCATAAGATTCAAGTAATTTTCAAAAAATTATAGGTGTGTATTCCAAGTAATTTTCAAACTTTCCTCACGTCTCACGTGACAATCGTAACTAACTCCACGATGTACTGAACTTAGCAAATATGTACATAGTGACAAATGAATGTCAGAAGTCTGAAGTATGTTCTTGAAATTGCTGGTAGGTGCTATCTTTGCAGCATCTCGAGACGCAGACTGAGTAGAGAAACATTTAAACCTTAATTTAAACTACATGAGACTATCATAACATTGTATTATTCTTGGCAATAATATGAATATACTGCAATAATTTACCTGTTGCCAATGATCGTCCAAGGAGGGCCTAGCAGAGAAGTATCCAGTGTCCTGAATATCCTGCAGCTCCTTGAAAATGTCCACGCTGGGCAGTATATCCATGTTA
The DNA here is from genome assembly GCA_963669975.1 of Acanthoscelides obtectus. Lineage (NCBI taxonomy): Eukaryota > Metazoa > Arthropoda > Insecta > Coleoptera > Chrysomelidae > Acanthoscelides > Acanthoscelides obtectus. The sequence continues at coordinate 63,651,066 of CAVLJG010000003.1, read as the reverse complement.
GAGGTAACAGGTCACACAAAAACACAGGGCACATACGAGATCAATCAGAATACATTTTGTATCAGGTTATCGGCATATTTTAACCTAAAACAAGGCGAACCGACAGTGCATATCAAAAATTATGCAACTGCAAACAAACGACAGTACCGACACAAATTGTTTCACATGCACACACTAGATCGGAGTAAAATCAAGAAAAATAGTTATGTTAGCAGGAAAACCGTGTATAAAAATGCATTTAGAATCGATTCAGTACACAATTAATGTCTCTACCGGTAAAGATATTACAGTCTAGCAATTCCAGTGGGTATTTAAATGTGTAATAAGTTGTAAAACCGGGAAAAAGGTAGTGAACTGTCTTTGACAGTGCCTAGCGGCCCGACTGCTCGCGGAGATCTTAACTGTTCGCCATGACTGTGTGTATGGCGGCGTTGCCAAGTCTCTACCATTTTTCTCGAGTCGAACTGCAATTTCAAGTTCCCTTGATAAGGCCATGTTATGGAATACAGATTTTAGTAATGACACTTCTGAACGTGCAGCATTTTTCTAGGCACTTTTTGATATTTACGACTTATTTACATGTATTGCTGTCTGATTGCCAAATTATTGGAACCCCACTGAATGTAATGTAAGCTGCCACGGTGGGTACAATTTCTTCAGAGATTCCTGTTTGATTTTGCAATCCTTCTGATGAGAAATTCTGACCAAGTACGTGTCTATATACTCCGGATAATATTGCAACTACATAATTGAGATATACGAGTAGCAGATACATCCGAGATATATGTATAGTCAGGCCACACATATTTCCGGTTAACTAGCTCCCTAAATCAAATCTGAAATTATTAGTAGCATGTGTATTAACTGGGAAAGAAGTATAATTTTCCTATATGTGTTGAGGCTTTCCTCAAAAGCAAATGTCTATATCCAGCAACATTTGGCGGCTGAATTCCCGTTCCACTTTGAGATCTGCCTGGGTTATTTTCGATTTTTTCAACATCAGAAAGTCAAACAGTAAATATATGCCTGCGATTCAAGTATTTTTCCGATTGATAATGATTAAAAATTTCGTGTTTTTGGTAAGCGTGTTTGTTACTTCATCTCTCTAAATCAGCAAAGCTGTAGATTTTTTAGATAATGGAGGAAAAGTATCAGTTTTCCGCTTGCATAGGGTGAATTTTTTTGAGTGAGAGTTCCTTACGTCTGTTTTTTACGACCTTGATTAAATTCAGCACCTTATACATGTTAAATGTATCATTAAAATAACATCACATGTAATACATGAGTCAAAACTGCATATTGTACTCGTTCCTAATACATGTTACGATGACACTAAGCGATCAAAGAATATGAGACTAGTATTTTAGACGGTGCTCAGCTTTTTGACAAATATCAACTTTACGTAGCGTAGAAATTGAGAATGCTGTTCCCCTATCGATGTTACTTGAATTGAAGTAACTTCAATTCAAAATTAAAGAGGGTTACCCTCTAGTAATGTCATTAATCACCCTAAGTACACAAATTACTATTTCCTAGTGAACTCTGATTTTGTTTACCATTTGGCAATGTGGCAGTGCAGCAGCGGAAGCCGAAACTTAGCTGTTCGGCGCCGCTGCTACGGAATGACTTCGATCGAGTGCGCGTGGTCGGTGCGCGCCTCCCGAAGTGTCAATTCCATGTGCGTTCGTGCGGGTTTTTTTTCAGGGGGCTGCCAGCGCATCAGCGGTGCGCTCGCAGGAAAACGGACGGACGACGGTTTCTTTGGGAATATAGCGGTAGTCCGGGTGCTCGCGTGGTGTACAGGATACGGGGATACAGGAAATGCGCCGGTGCAGTAGCGGCGCGACTTGGTGGGTAGGATCCTAGAAGGTTTGGATAGGGATGAAAGAAAAACGTGGACAATATAATCGTAGATATACAGGGTGACTTTGAAGTTGAGTCATTAATTTTCAGATAATGATTGTAGAAGGAAGATAAAACAGAATATGTGTGTAAAAATAAAAAAAAATTTTTACCTTGTTTCAGTGCGGACCTGTATTTGATCGTGAGGTCCCCTGTGAGGTCTTAAGTCACCTGATTCACGAGCCCGTTGTACTACATTAACAAAGGCACGAGGGATTGGTTGCACTCGATTGGGAAACCGATCCGCATAAACATGTGCCATTTTTTATTTCGTTTGAGCCACGCAACAGACACTATTCACACGCTAACCGACTGACACTGACTGTATGTATAACTGAACTGAATAAAGTAATTTATTGTAAAAACATCGTTCCAAATTCTTTCGCTTTTTTGTTTCCGATGCGATGAACCGGTAAGGCGGATTATATCCGTTGTTGCCAAACACGACCACATGATATTATTATTGAGACAGGGCGGTACTCAAACTTCCAAAGGGCTATAACTTTGTTACTTTAATTTTACCAGAAAAATGGTAAAGGAAAAAAACATTTCTTTTGATCAGATCTACTCACTGTTAAAATAAATGACTCAACTTCAAAGTCACCCTGTATATATAATACAATTAACTATACACATACAGACAAAAAAACGAAAACAAATACACAAGTTCTACAGAGAAATAAATAATTAAGCATTTAAGGTATATCAGTCAAGTCAATTGTCAAAGAATGCGTTTCTTATTAATTAAAGCCACATACGTTCAATACTCCCCTTTATTGAACGACGTTGCGGTCCCAACGGTGGCAAAAAGTGTCAATTGAACTTGAAAGTCAACGTTGGAAACAAAAGCATAGCAACTAGGTATCCTCTATTTGAGGAATGGGATCTATCGAAATAGGCCAGCACAGAGTACCAGAATCGACCACTGCAAGAGTAAACAGCAGCTGTCGGTTGGAACTGTAAAGCTCTCGGATTGGGCTTGACAGCCCAGTCACCACTATGACCGCTAGAAGCTGCAGTATAGTAGATGAAGTCTACTATACTCAATATTGAACACTCATTAAACATGCTGCTTTCGTCCGTCCGACCATAGACAGCGAACCATGAATAGCTGTTTCGCACTTTTTGGATACTCATCAGCACGGTCTCGGGTGGAACAACGAACGAAAGCATACCAACTATATCCTTTATCCGAGGCATGAAATGAACAATGAAATTAGACAGCACAAGAAGGCCATATACTACGAGAATCAACCACATCGATTGGACAGCAGTAATCGGTTGAAGTTGTACAGATCTCAGTTCCCGTTTTATAGCCCGGTGACCACTATGACCGCTAAAGGCACACAATTCTGTCGGTATAGTGGATGTTGTCTACACACCATTAAACATCTAAGCATTCTGCTTTTGTTTGTCCGACCGCACACGGTCAACTGTGGACAGCTGTTTTGTGCTTTTTGGCCAGACTCGACTGCATCTAGCGTCCACCCCGTGGCTACCCGGCTATCAAATATAAACTGAGATATTTACAGGTCCAATCGATAGCATATAATTCACTCTAAAAGTGGCCGATTCTGAAGTAGATGGCACTCTGTGCTGTCTTAATTGATTAACATAGATCTTATACCTCAGATAGAAGATAGTTGCTATGCTTTCATTCTAATGACTGAATCATTTGATGCCCAAAAATGCAGTTATCTAGAAAGTTTTACATGGATATTTACTTTGCCTTCACATACCCATACGTTTCTCCACAATATAGCACCCAAAAAGTACTTGCTCGCTTTAGACTGGTTCTACTGTTACTAGAACTATTAGAATCAAGCGTCAGTGACAAAAAAAGTTTAGAAAATATTCTAAGGCGAGCCAGAGTAACACGTTACATTTTTCAACCATCCTAACGAGTACACCAATACCTGCTGCCCCAGACAATAATAATAAACGACTTTTATTTCAGGCGAAGTTTAGCTACAAGCTATTAACTACTTAACCCTTGATATAGCTAGCACTAGAATATTGAAAACAATTTTAACAAGATATTCTTCCAAAATTTAAACAAAAATTACATACAAGAAAGAAAAAACCATAAACGATTTATATAATATGTAGAAATATGGCAGAACTATATACTGGGGGTTTCAGATTTAAGCATCAAAGATCATTTGTTTAATTTGTTTTTTGAAATTATTGCAATCAAGATGTTTAGCAGTTGGTGGTAATGCATTATACAGATTGACAGCATTATAGGTGAAGCATTTATGGAATAAAAAAGTTTTGTGAAGAGGCTTAGTTAAAGTGTCAGTGAATCGAATGTTTCTTGAATGGATATGTTCACGAGACACCAATTTATTTTTCAAAAATGAAGGAAGCTTATACAATTTTGCAACATTCAACCAGTTCAGCTGTTCGAAACATGAACTAATATCATCATTTTTTCTTAAGTTACAAATCAATCTACAACATGAATTTTGAATTTTTTGTAGATGTTTAGCTGAAACTGAAACTAGAAATGGATAATATACTATATTATTACAATATCTGATTTTTGATATTATTAAAGATTCACCTAAATTTTTTTTGGATCTAAAGTCAAGTATTTCTTTATTAAAGTACAGATGCCGTAAAAGATTAAACCAATGTTTAGTTACATGATTTACATGAGAAAAAAATTTGAGATTGTCATCTGTACGCAAACCTTGGTTTTAACTGATCCTTCTATTTGAATAGCATGGCCGTTTAGAGTAATGTTCAAATTATTTTGAATAAGGAACCTTAGATTTTTAGGAGAAAAAATAATAACTTTGGATTTGGAGGGATTCAACCGGAGACTATGTTCGGTTGCATAATTTTCAATAGAATCTAGGTCCTCTATTATTTGTGCTTCCAAAATTTCTAAATTTCTATGATTGAATTATGATTTAATTGCGAGTCGTCAGCAAACAATTGAATACTACAAAATTTCACAACCCTGTTTATATCAGCTATGTACAAAATAAAGAGAATTGGTCCAAGAACAGATCCTTGAGGTACTATTGAGGAAGTCAGATGTTCCGCCAAAAATTCTGAATCAACGACTATCTTTTGGGATCTATTTATCAGAAAGCTGCGTATTAAACTCAGTGAGGAATTATCGAAGCCATAATGCTTACATTTAGCAATCAAAAGAGAGTGATTTACTGTATTGAACGCCTTTGTGAAGTCCAAGACAACTAATGGTGTAACTAAATGGTGATCTCACGCTCTGACGATATTTTCAGTAAGATCGAGGAGGGCACTTGCCGTACCATGGCCTTACCAAAATCCACACTGTTTTCCCGGTAGAATCCCATGTTCTAAAATATAGTATTTATTTGAATGTTTATAGCTTTTTCCAATAATTTTGAAAGCGTAAGTAAAATACTTATGGTATATGAGTTTGGATTGTTAATTTTCGATAGTGGTAAAATCAGAGCTTTTTTCCATAAATTTGGAAATATACTTGTTTCTAAACAATAATTTATTATATGCAGTATAATAAGAGATTGCGGGGTAACCTAATCTTACCATTCTGAGAGATACACCTTCAGTTCCCATGGCCTAACACACTGGTTATGTAGAAAATGAAAAATAAAGCTAGTTCTGTGGTAAAGCTTTCTGTGTGTAAGCTTAAAGCGAAAACCCCCAGTGAAAAATGAATACAAAAATCTATAATACCTACGTATAATGTAGTATGTACTTGAATAAGCATTGTAGGCGAAGCAGCTCACGAATACCATAGATTAAAGTATTCTTCTCTTAAATATCAGATACAGAATGCAGTTTATACAGCATTTTTTATTAGGTGTGTGTTCTCTTTGTCACTTACAATGAGTAGAAGTACGAGTAGGTAGAATGTACGATTTCAGCAAAAGTGCACATTTACACTATTTACACATAATCATGTATACTTGTATACAGTGTTTTATTTTTGGACAAGAGCGGCGCCTTAGTAAATTAATTTTTTTAAAGGCCACAATGCACGTAGGTTTTTTCAAGCATGCTTGAAGACATCAAATAATTTATTTTTCACAATTCAAGTTATTAAGTTTTTCAAACGTGTTTGATTTCTGAAGGTCATTATGCTATTGAACCTGCAAAACTCTTCAAAAATATGTCGTTAGCAATCTGATGAGACATAAATACCTAGGATAAACTAAGATATTGCTGAAAAGAACGTGGTGCTATATTGAAAGATTAGAACTGAATTTGCTCATGATTCTCCTAAATCTTTAGCTTCTGCATAACGTATAAAACCTGTATCATTTTGCAATTCTTTCAAAGCTATGGGCTCCCATTCCAGGTGCAGACAGGCGTCATTCGACAGGCTTTTTACTACAATACATCTTTAATCCAGTGAATTTTTTCATAGAATTTTGTTGATACAGGAACCCTTTGAACAAATCTGCATGTTGCCTGACCCAAAATTGCGTAAAAATTGCTTACACAGTTTTTTTAAAAAATTACAAAAAAAAATTTTTTCGTTGTTGACACTCTTTTAGTTTTTTTTGATCGAGCAAAAGAGTTTCTATGAACTTTTCTTTAAAGTTAACAATATTCAAGATGATTTAATATTTTAGAGAGTGGAATATATGTCAATTTTGGCACCAAAGTATTATGAAAACAACGGATAATTTAATGTCGCCAAAGTTCCTAAACATTCTTTAAACATCCATTAGTAAACTCTCGAAGCATTTTAGGAGGTATTGTTATTGTAAAACCTTGTTCTTGAAGTGTTAATCAAATGAAATATTAGATTAGATCTTTTCAAATAACTTATGTTTCACAAATTCCGTATGGCGTCTCTAATAGAAAAGAAAGATGATAAAGGGCAACAAACGAAACGTCATATTGAAGTTCCAATTATGTGATCTAGAAGAGGAGAAAAAGTGACAACGTTAATGAACTTTTTATCATTGAAGTTTCATCTCAAACAAAGACAGGACAAAAAACTATCAATTGTGGGAAAATTCGGCTTCTTTCGTCTCTCTCCGGAAATAATCGAAATTGCAAAACTTGTTGCTTGCCACTTTCTGAGTTACCTAGATGCGGAACTTTGCCGCCTGTTTGTTTTAACCAACACAATTATACCACCAATCCAATCTGGATTTCGAGCCCAACACGTCACGACAACTGCACTGGCATGTATAGTTGAGCAAATCGTTTGACAAATGTAATGTTACGTGTTTAATTCTCTTGGAGTTCAGTAAAGCTTTTGACACCCTAAATCTTCATATATAGCTGAAGTACTTTGGATTTGAAGATAATGCGGTCCACTTAACCAATAGGTACAAATACGTAACCGTAAACCCTTCATCCTCCGACAAAAGAATGCTTACGATGGGTGAACCACAAGAGTCCATATTAGGCACTTTACTGTTTTATTTATACATCTCAGACTTTTATGACTACGTGAAAACTTTTAAAATACATCACTTCAGGGTGTCGCATCGGGAACTCCATCGATAGATTTCTCGAAAAGTAGACATATGATACTTTTGAAAATTTGGGAGTATACTAATGTCGATGGAGCAACGGCAGCTAAAATATTTTCAAGATGGTGGCACTTCCGGTTATACAGGAGGTTGATGCCAACTTACTTATTTTAAGCTGGACACCCTCAATACTCGGATTCTGCATAAAATTCTAATCACATTTCATGTATAATCTCCTATACCCAAGTCTAACCGTTTTTGACGTATTCCAAATTTTATGACAAAAATGACGTTTGCAGGCCCTAAAATAATTGTTGATTTTCCCTATGTAGAATAATACCTTATTGTTTAATGTGGATTCAATTTCTGGTAAACAGGAATATAGCTTAATAGACTTTGTATGATTTGCGATAATTATTTATACAGGGTGGTCAAAAGATTAGTATAAAAATTGAATGTCAAAAATTGCCAAAAGTCGATTTTTTCAAATGAAAACCCGCCACTTTTATGAGTTTATCGCATCCAGCATTAAAAATTAGCGTAACTTGATACAGGGTTATCTATCCCAAAAATGTTTACTTTTCGAGTAATTTGCAATGTATTATCTTTCTACTGTAAAACTCCTATAAGTACAGATTTAGTTTTTTACTTAGTTGGCTATGACGGCGGGACGGGGAGAACAAACTGTTGCGCTCTACAAAAACGTCACTTTATAGTAATGTCCTGCATTTGACAGTTTATTTATAAATTATTGTTAATTATCATGCCCGCGCATTTAAATTTCACTTACGAAGACTATTTCAATTTATTTATTATTTATGATCAATGCAACAGAGTGATATCAAGAACATGTGTGATGTGTTTGCTCATAGATATCTAGAAAAAAAAGACCGGACGCACATACGGCTAAACGAGCAATAGAAAATTTCGGTTGTGTGAAGCCTAAGATTCAAAGAAATAAACCTTTAATTAACGATGAAGCCATTGAAATAGCAGTTTTGGGGTGTTTTTGTGCTTTTCCAATGATGTCTTTACGACAAGCTGCACAAGAGTCAGGTTTTACGAAAGATACCATTAGCAGAATTTTGCAAAAACAAAATTTCTATACATACAAGCTATCATTAGTCCAACAATTAAAAGAATCCGATTTTTTTAAAAGAATTCAATTTTGCGAATTGATTATTACAAGGTATCAAGAAAATGATTCTTTCCTGAAAAATATCAATGGTCAGATGAAGCAAAATGTACCAAAAATGGCGTTTTCAATCGACACAATTCTCATTATTGGGCTAATGAGAACTTTCATCTAATAAAAGAAAGAAACTTTCAAGACAATTGGTAATTCAATGTATACTGCGCTGTCAGAGATAATCAAGTTGTCTGTCTACAGTTTTATGAAGAAAATTTAAATGGTAAGTTAGTAATTCTCCTTCGAGATCGATGCGAAGTGACCTCGAATGTTCTGGACTGCCGCTATGTGGCTTACCGGAACTTTCTCGAACTAACGAGTGCATACGATGCGGAATACATAAACCGACGGCCGGGAAAGGGAAGCAGAGTTGAGTGAATGGCGCGACATAATAATTCGTAAATAAGTAGTCAGACATAAATAGTCGTGTACATAAATGTCCTATCTAGGTAAGTTAAAGGTAGTTGTGTTGTGTTTTAAATAAATTAGTGCATTTGTTCTTGAGGAATCGAGTGTTTTTTTAATCCACACCCAAAAGTACCCAGAAAAACGCTACAATATTATTCAATGCTTAAAATTAGACGTAGTGATATTTTTTGTAATGCTCAATAGCTTATTCTCTGCATTCCGCCATCATAGCCAACTAATTAAGAAACTAAGTCTGTACTTATAGGAGTTTTACAGTAGGTAAGTAATAAATTGCAAATTACTCGAAAATAAACATTTTTGGGATAGATAACCCTGTATAAAGTTACGCTAATTTTTCATGCTTGATGCGATAAACCTTTAAAATATAGGAGATTTTACATAGAATGTGATTGGAATTTTATGTAGAATCCGAATATTGAGTAATATACAGGGTGCCCAATTTAAAATAAGCGATTTGGCTTCAACTTCCGCTATAACCGGAAGTGCCACCATCTTGAAAATATTTTAGCTGCCGTTGCCCCAACGACATTAGTATGCTCCCAAATTTTCAAAAATATCATATGCCTACTTTTCGAGAAATCTGTCAATGGAGTTTCCGATGCGACGATATTAATATGTTATACAATGTCTCAGTTACACATAGTCTAAGCCTTAATGCCAATAAATTAAAGGCACTGTTTGTGTCTAGGCAGAAACGTATGATTTCTGAACCAGTATAGTTGGTGAGAGCAAAAGCTTGGGATTGTGGTTTGATTCAGATCTTCGTAGTGTCCACGTCAACAAAATTTCCTCTTCTGCCTAAAGTATGTTAAAACAATTATATTCACAGCGTAGTGTTTTAAGTAGTAGCTTGAAAATGCTGTTATGGAATGTGCTTATAATCTCTCGCCTGTCTATGACAGCATATATGCCCCGGCTCTTTTACCAAATGATTGTTTAAAATTACAGCGAGCACAAAATTCGTGCCTGCGATTCTGTTTTGACATAAGAAAGTTTGATCATATAAGCCATATGTTCAAGCAACACAACATTCTAACTCTAGATAGACTGAAAAAATTGCATTTCTTATCACTAGTCCACAAAGTCCTCGTGAACAAAAAGCCGGAATATCTTTTATGTAGATAAAATTTGAAAATATCAATTCATTACATTCTAGAAATAGGTGGATGATCGTTATACCACCGCACGCAACACACATTTAAACACAGTTTCTCACATAACGCAGCCAAGTTATATAATTATCTCCCAAATGGTTTCTATGACTTTTCTTTATTGAATTTTAAGAAAAAGTTAAAAAATAAATATCTGTCTGAAGTGTGAATAATCTTATTTGCCGACGCTGTTTACGCCCACTACTTTTCTACTTGTCTCTTTTTCTCTTTATCTCTCTTAACTGATTTCTACTAATTGTTGACCGAAAATATGCAATATCTGAAATTCATATATTTATCATTTTTAGATATCATTGTTTCGCTGCGCGGACACTGGTCGCAAATATTGGCAAACCTTCCTCGGTCTAATTATTTATTTTCAATAAGGTACCTTCTATCTTTGCTGCTCAGGCTGCTATGTTGGAAAAATGGTCTTTAAAGAGCTGGTTAGAGATTAGACCATATTTTGACAATACCCCGGGCAATATCCTTATTCCAAACGTTTCTATGATAAAAATAGTTCTATGATAAATTAACTAGGAAATACATTACTTGTTGTTTATGTTCTAGTCTTTTCTTGTGAGATGAGTGGATTCGATGTATGGGTGCCGTGAAGTTAAGTCTTACAGGAGCATACGTATATTATATACAGAAGTACTTTTTTACTGTTTACTGTTTTTTGAAGATTCAATATGAAAAATTTTGAGTTATAAATTATATAAAATGCCCCCATTTTACAAAAAATATTGAATATTTCAATAAATAATATATATTATAATAAATATTTCAATATTTCAGTAGTTTAAATCCAAACATTTTCATAATGAGATAACTTGTTGGAAACAAGTGCTATTACTTACTGCTTTGGAAATAAATTATTTCCCGTCTACTCATGTTAGAGTGAAGGTTTCTTTGAAAGGCAATAGGTAATTTTCATTAGATTTTGGCACTGCTTTCAACCCTCGCGGCCAATGTGTAACCCAAAACAAAACATTATGCAAAAAGCATGCGCTAACCACAGAATTCCCCATCGCTCTCCGCAGCATCAGTCCATCTTGCAAAAAATGTAGGTAACACCGATTTTAAGATATTTTCTTATTTCCACTATTCTTTGTAGATACGGCCTGAATGAGGATGTTTTTGGTCACCACTTCCCTAATATGAGTGCAGCAGCGGCAGAAATACTAGGTAGCAAAAGGAGAAGTGCTGACTATTATATGTTGATATATATATTGTTTACCTAGGTCTAATTTACAAAGGTTGTCAGATACACGTTTAACTACTTTTGTATTTTTTGTATTGGTTTGAGCATTCGATACAGACAATTCAAAACGCAATGCTTAAACCCTCAACGACTATTTTCAATTTATTTTATGAGTAGACTATTTTGGTCGAGCGCTACACAGGGCAGGTAGAGTTCAATCAAAAGTCCATTTCTGTCTGTGCTAATTGCCATTTAACGGCATGGCTGCGTTTGAATATCCAGACGACTGGACAATGTCAAGTAGTCATTAGTACCTAATGATACTCAGGCAATTAGCGTTTTGCAGGGAGCTTTCGCCTCCACGACGGCTAAAAACTACTATTTCAGACGATGTTTAGGATAATTTGAATATTATTTTCTTCTATCTGGTGTCATTCGCGACTTTTACTTATCCTTGAATAGGATTTCTAGAATTAATGTTACTCATGGGTTTGAAATACGCTGAACAATAATTAAAGTTAGGTAGGCTGAAACCCCCGCGATGGAACATACTTATACTATTTATTTTGAAATCATGCAAGGCATATTTTGAATCAGCCTTCTACCAAGTAAAACAATTCCGTTAAAATAGGCTCATACGATATTGTATGAACGGATCAGCTTATCAACAAAAAATCAGGGAAATGAAATTGATGCAAGAGTACTACTATATTTAGGCTAAAAACGACAACAGTATGTTGTCATGTTGGAATCCGTACTTTCCTACTTCCCTATATACATGTATACTATAATATACAGTCTGTCCCAGTTTCGCTTCTGTATAGAGGGAGCTCGGCTCCTCTTATACCTACAGCAAAGGTTAAATGGGGAAAGTTTTAGAGAAAACTTAGTTCATTTGATAGCCAGCTTCAGATTTACGATCGGTCAATTGGTTTTGAGAGTATCGGCGAAAAACCGAAAATATCGAATTTTGTTTTTGTTAGTAAATCCTTAACGGCAAATAAGATAGCGTATATGATATGTCGCAATCGTCTTTTGTTTTCCGCAACCTGCCTCATTTTTTATTTTTCATGATGCTGTCATATTGGATTTTTCGATTTTTGAAAAGAGTGTAAAATTTCCAGCCTAGCGATGTCTCACGAGTCCATAAAAGATTGGAGTATCATGGGAATATCACCACACATAATGTTATGTATTAATTTTTTTCTAAGCAGGCCATGATTTATTTGTCAGAAAATAAAATTAATAAGTAGCGCATTTTTTCATCTAAGGAGGGTCTGACTTTGACGTTAAATAATTCAAAGTATTTAAATTGTGTTTTAATAAGTAGTAGCTACGTTTTCCCTCACTAAAATCATAAATCTGGCAAACAAATTTTAAATACCTGTTGAAAATGGCCGGTATTCCCTACTCAAATGAAGACAAGTTTGACATGTTAGCGATGTACTTGCAGTCACACAGAATTACCGACATTACCTCAGCAATGTATCCTACCTCGAATGACGGCAGCCTCATAAAACCAAATTTATTAAAATAGTTAATTTAATAAGCCTTCGAACAACCTAGAAGCGGAAACAATATTGAAAATAAAAATCGCGACAGAGACGATTTACAAGCTGTCAACGAAATCCTTAATGCATTAGTAAGAACGAGAAATTGATGTGTCAAAATCAACAGTACAGATAGTGTTTAATAAGAATAAGTGTCATCCATACAAACCCAGAATAGTTCAAGGACTTAAGGAAGCTGCTTTTCCAACGCGAATGCGCTTCTCCGAGTAGTATATTGGGAAGTATAATGAAATTCCCGATTTTCTAAATCATGTCTTGTGGTACGATGAGAGTAGGCTTACGAATTGGGGAGTTTTTAATAAGCACAACTCTCATAACTGGGCTGTGGAAAACACTCACAAAGTGGCAGAGAGATTTGGAACTAAGGTTTGGTGTGGGGTCATTGGTAAGTTAATCTAACTTACCTTCTTTAATTGGGCACCTATTCGAAATTATCTATTAATTATTTCAGGAAATCGACTTATAGAACCATTTTTGTTTGACTACAATCTAAACGGATGGAGGTCCCTACAGCTTTTGCGAAACCAGGTTGTGCCGGCTTTATGAGCTAGTCTAACCGAATATGAGTTTAGAAGAACCTGGTTTTAACAGGTAGGAGTTCCGGCTCACAACACCATTCAAGTCAGGAACCTCTTAAGAGAGCAGTTTGATGAAAGAATAATTTCATTAAATGGTTCAATATCTTGGCCTCCTAGATCCCCTGACCTTTCACCCTTGGATTTCTACCCCTGGAAGCATACAAAGAATGAGATCTATGAACTTGATCCTTTCACGACCATAGGAATCCGATAAAAACAATTTTGGGCACAGTTTGAAACATAGCTAAGGTTATACGAAAAACAGTCACCAATGCTCAAAAATGACTGGATGCAAATGGACGCTATTTTGCAAATCTGTAAATTAATACTCACTTACATAATTAGATTTTACATTTCATTATAATTTTGTAAAATATTTGTTTGTTCAGGATTAAAATAAATTTACGACGATTTTTCTCATAGTTGGGACTTTGCATTTGACTCTCAACAAGTCTGTGTCTGTGGTATCTGAGTGAGTCGACTTTCGTACGTTCTAGTATCTTTACCAGTCGCAGGCCATTGAAACCATTACAGCTGGATAGGTTATATCAGGTAACCAAATAAGTTCGTGCTGTTGCTGTATATCGCACATTGCCATGGATGTTGTTGATCGATAGCCATTGTTTGTTGCCTGTTGTCACTTTAGTATGAAACCATCTTTTCTCACACACATAAAAAGTTGCTGAAAATTGTTACACGTCTAGTTTTAATAATTGAAAATGGACGAAGTTGTTTACTGTACGAGTACAAACTTGGTACAAAAGCTGCAGCGGCGGCGCGAAAAATATGATCCCCATTCGGAGATGATGCCATTAGTGATCGAACAGCACAGAAGTGGTTCAACAAATTTTCTTCGGGAGATCTCAGTTTGAGCGATGCCAAGAGCTTGCAAAAATGTTAAGAGTCCTGAAATTATTCATTTGCATATTCATCAGCTAGGAAATACGTGGAAGTTAAGCAAATGGGTCGCACATGAACTGACAAATGACAACAAATTAAGTCGTATTACCATTTGTTCAGCAAACATTTCACGCAACGCCAATTAACCATTTCTTAATCGATTATTATCCTCCGACGAAAAATGGATCTTGTATTCGAACTCGTTCGTATCATTGGTTGTCGCATACTGATTCGGTACCACACACACCCAAAGCTTCCGTGCACCCAAACAAGATTTTGTTGTGTGTTTGGTGGACAGCATCTGGAATTATCCATTATGAGTTTTTGGAAAGGGGTCAAACCATCACTGCTAACTTGTATTGTGAGCAGCTTCAACGAGTACAAGCAGCACTCATTCAGAAACAGCCTTCTTTGGTCAATCGGAAGAAAGTGATATTCTTGCAGGATAACGTCACTCCTCATACCGCAAAAGTGAACAGAGAAGAAATTTTTGAACTCGGTTGGGAAATGCTCCCGCACCCGCCATATTCTCATGACATTTCGCCCAGTGATTGTCGCCTTTTTTCGTCTCTTGACAACTGTATGGGGCACCGACAGTTCACAACTCGAGATGGTGTAATACATGCAATCCGCCAATTTTTTCTCTGCAACACCGGCATACAAAAATTGTTTCCACGTTGGCAAAAGGTCATTGAATGTGGTGGTAATTACTTCGACGAATAAATAGTTTCTTATTGTTTCTCAATAAAAATTAATTTTTTACTAAAAACCGCATGAACTTATTTGGTTACCTGATAGAATGCATTTATTTGAAATGTTAATTTAAATTATTTTGAAAAAATCGGGTCTGACAATACATGATGCATAATATCTGCACAACTTTCATACGCTCTCGTATTATTTCGTTGTCGGACGTGAATTCCTGTCGAACTCCTCGGCGTTAAAGTATCTGATGATATTGTGCTAACAGATGGGTAATTCTACTACAAGTTACTGGATAATAAAATATCTTTCACTGATTATAAAAATGCAAAATTTCAATTTCTTACAATCTCGATGTTCAACTCCAACAAAAAAATTTCTCATAACGATCAGGAGCCTCTGAAACGTGAAAGAACGATGTTTTAGCGATTTTTACCTTTTTGCCATCGAAAACTACAAAGCTTTTTCGTCGAGCATTTGGTATAAATTTGAAATAGTTATTTATCGAACAAGTGCAGGAAGTGATACTTTTTCGCAGGCGACGGCAGTTGCACGAACGACGCGAACCATCATGCGCGAAAAATACACTTTCCGCAACTGTTAGGCATACGATTGATGATTAGGTGTTCCCTCTTAAGCTGATACATTTCTGTTTTTTTGCTCTTCTCTTTTTTTTCTCCTCTTTTCCTTTTTCTTTTCACGTTGTCTGCCTAACATATATTAGGCACTATAGACAGTGACTAACGGGCAAAGTTCCTACGGAGCGCTCAAACAAAAGACGAATAGTATGTTCCAAAGCTCTGGATATCCTTACACGTTCCATTTCAAAGTTATATCTGTTTTAAGAGGTGATATCAACAGGACACATTTTCTTCCGAAGATGATCCAATGAGCGGCTATATATCTATTCTATCTGCGTTCAGGTATATAATAATAATAATAATAATAATAATAATAATAATAACGCCTTTATTCATATTTTGTACATGTGAGGGACAAAGATAGCGAAGTTTAGCTTGAGCTACTCTTACACTTAACTACCTTTGTCTGTACTTTAAGCACGATGTTGTGTGCAATTCCAAAAAAAAGAGAAAAAAAATATATAAGAAACACTAAGGAATACAGAAAGGTTAAATAACTAATCAACTAAACTAAAGTACACTACAACTATATACACTATGTACACGTATGCCTAAACGGCTCAGAAAATCAGTTATATAAATATCAGGGTTTTCAAAAAGTGAGAGAATCACATGCTACCAGGGATCTCTTTTAAGTTTTGCATATAGAAACATAGTAGGCCGCGCGGATCGAACGTCGGTACTTAATCTTAACCTCACTCTTTAGTAAACTTAAATTCAAAGTTTCACAACAATACAGTGAATTTTTAAGTGTCACCAAGTCATTAGAAAATTGGAACTCAACCGAGAACATTTTCGCGCCACCATTTATTACAACTTTCAGAGACAATTATCGCAAAAAGAATGCCTTCCTGAGTTACTGTCTGTTTTCGGCAACGAAGAGCCACTTCAGTCGACAATTTCCCGTTGGTACGGAGAATTCAAACGTGGACGGGTGAGTCTTAGCGACGATTCCAGGGTGGGTGCACCAAAAACGGCAGTCACCCAGGAAAACGTCGATGCTCTGTGCAAACTCACACCTGTTGACTGAACAACAACAATCAGCCAGGGTTAATTGTTATGAACCAGAAAATACACGACAGTCGACTGTTTGGGTGTTCCATGGTGAAGAAAAGCCAACAAAAGTCATCCGTTCTCGAAGAGTTTCGAAAAAGATGGTCGCGGCATTTGTGTCAACAGCTGGTCATATTGGAACAATTCCTCTTAATGAGCAAATAACTGTTACTGCGGATTGGTATACCACCATTTGTTTGCCAAAAGTCATCACCGAGCTTCGAAAAATCAACCCCAAAAGAAGAATCATCCTCCACCAAGACAATGCAAGCTCGCACACAGCCCAAAAAACAAGGCAGTATTTAACGGAAGAAAACGTGCAATTTTATTATTGGACCATCCTCCATATAGTCCCGATCTAAGTCCTAACGATTTCTTTACTTTCCCGAAAATTAAAAACAGACTGCGTAGTCAAAGGTTCCAGTCACCAGAAGAAGCAGTTGACGCATTCAAAAATGCCGTTTTGAATCTGCCAGCAAACGAGTGGAATAATTGCTTCGAAAATTGGTTCGAGAGCATTCAGATGTGTATTAATCTTCGTGGAGAATACTTCGAAAAACAATAAAGTCATTTAAAACTACCTACCGCGATGTTTTATTTCCATATGCAGAACTTAAAAGACATCCCTCGTATCAGCTATTATTTTCCTAATTTCCAGAATTAACCCGCTAAGGCTCAAAGATTAAGATATTCTCGGGACGCTAGTTATATGAATATACATATCTCGTCCTCAACACCCGCTATGCTATGCAACTGAGATTGGATTGGATTCGAATAAAATATGCCACCACATGCACATCTGTAGTTGGGTGTTTATTTAGAATTTAGACTCAGTAGATATTAAAGGGTATTAATTCACCTTCGAATTTGGAATTTTCCATGGTCCTTTCTACTTTCCAAGCACATTGCCATCTGTAGGATCTTAACATTATTACTGTATACGGTAAATTTAAATTGTAGAAGCTCCTCAGATAAATGTATTGTTTAGAACGCCGCCGATAGATGCCGCAGCAATTATCCACGTTGCCAGATCAATAGTTTCAGTTGCATACTGTTGTTACCAATAATTAGCTTAACCCTTGGGAAGCTTTTCCTCATCATACTACACAATACTATACTATCATATTAATTTTGTGTGAAAACAATGTTCAGTATAAATTAAACTGTTAGGGTTATTTGTTATTTTATTTGGAAATCCAATGATTTCTACATACTAAGAGGCAATAAAGCTACAGCTTGTCATTCTGGTCATATTTACCCGCACGGGTATCACCTATCTTGAAAAATGACATTATGCCGATTTTTTTTTGACATTGTGTAGGTTTTTCTACAAGATGTTAACTTAGCACCTAGTTGTAGGTGTTGCCTAAACGTAGTGAGGCTTGTTATCAACCTTTGGTTATGATGCGATGTAAAATCTGCTTCTTAGATGGCATTACTGTAAGACTAAGCTGTAAGTTGTATGTGTTGATGATAATTACATTACGTTCTTGTCTCAAATACACTTAATTGAGATTCAAAGCTAGAAATTAGTTGCGCATCAACTTTTTATTATCCATTCTTAAATTTACATATACAAATTTGCTGAATTAAAAAAATGAGAGAGTAAAGAAATAATTATATTCACTGTACACTGTCGAATTACAAGTCATATACATGCTAACAGTAATTACACACATCGCGGGCGCGGTAATGATTTCTCGTAATTCTCCTCAGTTTTTCATAATTTATAACTTTGAACAAAACCTCTCCTCAGAAAGCACAACATATAAATAACCTGTCATATTCGGCATATTCAGTAATGATTTTCTCACTCATCAAATATCACTGATTTCATACACATGCAGACCAATAGACATAATCATCTAGATGCGATCTTGCTATCCAACCAACTTTCTTCTCAGAGATAAAAACCAATAATGTGTGTAGTTTAGTTGGATGATTCCTCCATAGATGGACGTTCACAACGATCCCAGTGAGCAGACCAGCAGACGTGGAATGACTGTTTGCGCCCTAAAAACTACCTAGTCTGCAAGTTGACATCTTATAGGTTTTTTTTACGTTTTATAGGTTTTTTACATGATACCCGTGCCGATGATATAGGATTTGGGATAGTGCACAATAAAGCATGGAAACCGCTGAGTTGCTCCCCGTAGCTTTTGCGTACACACTACATACAGTGTGGGCCAGCTACGGAGAGATTCAAATTTGACAGGCGTCGTAATGTGCGTCGATTGGTTTCATGATCTCGTACTCAGATTGCTAGGCAACGAGGTGCTTCTATTTCTTTCTGACATACATATCGCACGCTTCTCTCTCGTACACAGTACAACGTCAGTAGAGTTCGGTTTTTAAAGGCGCGTCCAGACATGTGTAATGTATCGTGTAATGTAACGTGTAATGTAACGCGAATTGTCCGTTTGGGCGGTACTGCGAGCATTACGTGTAACGCTCGCCGAATGGTTCGAGGGAATCCATCGGATGTCGGTTTTTTGCCCGAACACAAAGGCGCTCGCGCTGAGCTCGCAGTCTACATTTGGACGTGATTCGAGTTGTATGTGTTATTGCGACATCGAGCCCTAGTTCGGGATAAATTAATAACGTCTATAAATAATATTTAGTGTTAGTTGAGGTGTTATTTTTAAAATGTGGAGTGAAGAAAAGTCACTAGAGTTAACTGAACTGTACAAAAATCAGTCAGTCTTATGGAATCCGAAAGACCCTACATATTTTAAAAAACCATTAAAAAATGATGCTTGGCGAAAAATTGCAGACTCTCTGGGATAGAAGCAGAAGAGTGCAAAAATAAAATGATTAGTTTATTTGCATCCTATCGCAGAGAGAAGGCGAAAGTAAAGAAGCACCTAGGAACCGGAAAAGGTATGTTTATCCCTTAATTAAATACTTAGTACCTACGGTAAAATCTTAATCCGATTTTTTAAACTTGGCTATTATCTTTTTTTTTAAATTTACTACGTTATTAATTCGATATTATTCACATTGACAATACTATAGATAATAGACAATTGGGTAATAATATACCCTTAAAAATTAAATTAGTTGTGGAGTAGACGGTATGCTGTGTTTTGTTACCATTTTTATACCATTTATTTTTATTTTTTGCAGGCAGTCAAGAAATATATCAAAGCACATGGTTTGCCTATGAAGCACTGGCATTTTTGGGAGACAGGGACAATCCAAGAAAAAGACTTAATTCTATGGTAAGTATTTTTTATAAATGCAATAATAAATACAGTTTATAAACTATACATATGGTATATACTATTTAACAGTATCGATCTTGCCATGGAACTTTTCCATCATTGCAGAAATAATCAGAAAATTCTTCTCTGATGTGTTTTGCTATCAAAGGAGCTCTTCGTGGTACATTCCTAAGTGGAAGTAATGAACCTGTGTTTGGTTCATTTCTCCAAGATCCTTCAACAATTTGTCCCGCTTCTTCACGATCGAAAGATCCAAGGGGTGTGTAATATCTTTGTGAATTTTTGCTTAAAAAGTTATGTAGATGTGCAATGGTCATGACTATAATCTCAGCGTTTTCGGGTTGGAGAAGTATTGGTCTACGTAAAACTTTAAAAACTGAAGCTATAATTCCGAAAACATTTTCAACAATTCTCCGCGCTCTGCTTAAACGGTAATTGAAAATTCTTTGCTTTGAACCTTTAGGAAAATCTCCTGGATATGGTTTCATTATATGTTCAGCTAGTGGAAATGCAGAGTCACTTACAAGAACATAAGGCACTTCTTTATTTCTTCCACTTAAAGTTTCTGCTAGCGGTAAACCCAAGTTATCAGCTTCCAATTTTTTGAAAAAAAATGTATCCTTAAATACCCCACCATCTGATATTCTGCCTTGACATCCGGCATCCACAAATAAAAAATTATATTCCGCATCCACTACGGCAAACATAACAATGCTGAAAAATGACTTGTAGTTACGATATTCAGTTCCACTGTGAATGGAGCATCGATAATAACATGTTTTCCATCCATAGAACCAATGCAATGGGGAAAATTCCATAGTTCTTCAAACTTTTTTGAGATTTCTTTCCACCCCGCTGGAATAGTTGGAACCTGAAAATTTAAAAATTATATTTTGTTTCAGGCAGTAGACATCGACGTCGTAAGTAACAGTGTTTCTAGAAATGATAAAAATGATAGTGTGAAGGAATCAGACATGCCAAGAGAGTCCATTTCACATTCGCAACCACCAAAAAAGAAGAGAAGTTACACGGAACCTAGAGAAAACAACAAAAAAATTGAAATGCTGAAGCCCTCGACATACTAAAGACAACGACCACTCAGACTCAACCTGCATCAAATGTTTCATTAGATAACGAAAATCTTCACTTTATTAATTTCATTGGCAGCAAAATGATGAGGTATCCACCAAATGTTCGGAATGCTGTAGAGCGTGCTATAACAGATGTATTATTTAAAGCTGATGAAGGATATTATAATTTTTATCCTAAACAGTACGCACAGCAGTTACAGCAATGGCCTAGCAACAATACGACATGCACTACCTCTCAAACGCCCGCACCTCCCGTCCGTGTGGAGGTACCCGCTATTTCCCCATATGGAACGTTTTCTGAGCCATCTCCCGCCTATTCACAACTATCTCAAGAATCTTTCGACATTCAAGATTTGGTGTAAAATTAACAAACATATGTTTCTTATACTAACATTACTATCTAAATTTAAAACTAAATTTAAATTTAAATAAAAGGTAATAAATAAGTATTAAAAACTTACCCGTATATTTTCTTTTATGGCTTCAATAATTGTCAAGCAAACTTCTGGGACAATCAAGGAAATAGATTGCTTTGAAATTCTGAAAATGTATTGTAGACTTGTGTAAGAATCCCCCGTTGCTAAAAATCTCACTGTAAGTGCTAATCTATCTTGAACTGATATAGCAGCTCTCATTGGGGTATCATATTTTCCTACTTTTGGTCCGACTAAAGTAATTAAATATTCAAAATCGATAGGTGGCATACGTGTGAAGTTTTTGTATTGCCCACTTAATTCCTGAGATTTTAAATCAATCATCAATTCCGAACCGGCTCTTTTTTTATATAATTGTGTTTTCCACCAACGGCGACGACGGCGTGGTTTATTTTCATCTTCATTTTCCTCCACGAGTAAATACATAGCTATAAATGCAGCTCCCGCAACTACTACCTCCCTCGACATGTTCGCGAATACTAAATGGATAAACAATTCGCGGTAAGTATTCTGGTTGCATTCATTCTATGCTCAGGTAGCGTCCAAATGAATTCGCATTACATTACATGTTACATTACACGATACATTACATATGTCTGGACCCGCCTTAATGTGTATCGCGCCCGTGGCTACATTAATGGTCACGTAAAACAATGAATGCTAGAATTTTGGAGGCTTACCATGTTTTCTGCTATTCCAAATTTTGAAGTCGGGGCTTTTGTTAAAGCCGTGCACGAAAAGCGGCATTTCAGAAACTACAGCTTGAATCAGCGGTACTTCTGGTACCACATTTTGACGATAGCAAATACATATTCCAAACTAACTAAATGGTGATATACTGGTATTATGTCCTGTTAACATAAAGCGCGACGGGCATCCAAATGATTTTCATGTAGGTTTATGTAACAGCGATTTGTGTTTGGGTTTTTATGAGATTTCAATTAAAGGTGATAATACATTCCTTTCTTTGATAATAAATTTTTCTGGATGGACAGAAGAGTAAGTGAGGTATAATGTGATTTCATATATTCATATTTTATTAGGTTGATAAATGACGGATAAATATAAAGTTATTCCGAAGTGATTACTTTCGATCTGTAATTGTTTTGCCTGCTAATTTCAGGATATTATTTTCTGTGGCAACAACGGTGTATGTGTTGCGCCATCTATTGGAGTAGGTCCGTACGTATCTAACGGAGAACGAGAACTATATGGGGAAGCAGGCAGTTACAAATAGCGTTAACTATGTAGCGCCAGCTTTGAGCGTTGGGCTCGCCATCTATGAGCCGGATGTTGAATATAGGGCGATAAGAAAAAGGCAGCAGGAAGAACTATTGTAAGACAAAACAGTAAAGTCTGTAGATGCCCCCCCAAGCACCATTTATACGGAAAATTCTAAATTGTCACCTAAACTAGTACTGTTTTTAGAAAAACAAAGAAATGTTAGGTGTCCCGCTGTTTCATAAGCTGATAACTTCACAGAAGGTTATTAATGGAAACTGTACGTTTTACTTACAAAGTATGATGGGGATCTGAAATCTAAGAAACGCCGTCTCTTGCATGGCTTTTATGAATGGGAAAAATAAATATTTAGATCTTTTCATCAGTTTCAAAATGGGCAATCGAGTCAAAACTGTGAAGAAATGCCAAACATTTATTTTTTTTCGTTTGCGATTATATTAAGCTGTTAAAACGACCATTTGCAATCTTGGTCAGGATACATAGGTACACCATAAAAAATTCACAAATAATAATGTTTTTTTAGCTCCAATAACACAGGCCCACAAAAAAGTGGTATATGCAGGAGTATTCATTATATTTTTGCATATATTTACCGTTGCGTCATTTATGACAATTTGTCACAGCTGGTTCTATATTTATATATACTTTGAAAAGGTTAATGTCTCATAGATGACGCTGTAGTCAGGTATAAGCTTATATAGACAAGGGTAAATAACGTTTTTTGCAATGTTTTTAAAAGCCCACCATATCGAGAAGTCTAGATCAATCATAGTTGTATTTTCTTGAATCTACAACTTTATGTGTATGTCCGCAGAAAAAAAACCAAATCTAAATCTAGTTGCCGGACAGAATGAAACTTTCTCCAATATCTATTGTGGCTTTCCACTTGGGAATTCTGGAAAAAAGAACATGTACATCCCTCACGACGCTGTGTTGATGGCAGTTTGCGTTACTTTGACCATTTAGGAGTCAGAACAGAAAAATAATCATGAAAGCCATACGTGTAACACCATAATTTATATGGTGTCTATCGACCTGAATTAAGATAAAAGCAGAGTTTTTAGAGTCCCTAACTGATGAACACTTTTTTACATCGTATACATTGTTTAACTTCCTTATTCCGCCAATAACTTATTTATTATTGCAGATAAAAAAAAACGAAATTTGGGAGTTACGTTTTATAGATGAATTTACATTTTTTGACATATTCATTTTCTTTTACTTATTTGACCGGAAACGACCCCAACTCCAACGATTTTTAACTGGAACACCCTATATATTCTTACTTATTTCGATCGAGAATGGCATTCTGAACTCAACAAGACCTCACTTGTCAATATTCGACAATTGAAGTATTTTTTTTTTCAGTTTTTATTTTTCGATTTAGAGTGCTATGGATCCTGTAAATCTTTTCATTTTTGACGAAGTATCACGGGAATCATACGATTTTGAGGTGAACGACCTTACAGTCGTTTTAAAGATTTTCAAAAAGTTAGAATCACTACTTCTTTCAGCTTACTTGATTCTTTCAAATAGAAAGCGGGAGGCTCGTTGGTTTTTCTAAGAGACCATTTTCTTACAGATAATTTGACACCTCACACTATTATTTTATTTTCACTATTTTTCTGAATAATTGTAAGAAACGATCATACCTTACAACAAATAATATGTATCTGCATATACCTATGCACTAAATGCTATTATTCTAGTTATCATTGACAAGCAATTGAAGGTGTTGCTAGGGTTACTTCAACAAATATCTAATCTAGGTTATTAAGATTACTGCCAGTTTTAAAAATTTATTTGTTACGTAGTTAATTTAGGATAGAAAGCTATACTTACAAGAGAAAATTGATATGCCGGTGATTTACGGGTAAGCAAGAAAAAATGCAACTGAGGCAGCTCGAAGTTATTCTCGGAGATTCCCCAATCGTCGCCATCCCACTCGGAATTATTTTCTAAAACTGGAACAGAAAATGCGAAATGAACCAGAAGAAACTGCCAATAAGTTTATCGTCAGTTAAGAGAAAGAAATAGTCGTGTTGGCCTATGTTGAAGTAAATTGTACAGCATCAATTCGGCAAATTGTTTTAGAATGTGACATACGTTATTAATCCGTTTGGAGAATTCTTCGCAAGTATAATTATCATTTAATTCATAATTATAATTCAAGTACCAATTACACCATCTTTACGTTGACGACCACAACCGAAGATTAACTTATTGCAACTGATTTTTGACTAAATACAGAGAAGAAGTAGGTACGTTTTTCGTTTAAAATTATTTATTCAGACGAAAGTTGGTTTACCAACTTGGATATGGTCAATCGGAATAATAAAAGGATCTGGTCACAAACTTACGTACAATGCAAGAAGGAAATTTTCAAGAGCGATTTTGTTTCAATTGCTGGATGGGTGTTATCGTAAAATAAACTTTTGGGGCCAATAAATAATTTTCGATTCATTGAAGATTTGCCACTGGCTAACCAAGTTGATATCTATTTTCAACAAGATGGGGTCCACCTCATAATTCTCATGCGGTAAGAGGATATCTTCAAAGAAAAGTGGATTGGCACTAATGGACCTACCTATTCAGTGGCTTCCGAGGTACATCCTTAAGTTGTCATACTTTTTTAGTCTAATTTATTTTTCATATTTTAGGTCACCAGATCGTGCTCCGCTAGATTTTTCTTTGGGGACAATTAAAAAGCAGGTGTATTCAATTACGTCAGCTGCTCGCGAAGAACTGGAGCATAAAGCAAAGGCAACATTCCCGATAATCACTCATCACAGTTAAGCAATGTGGTGCAAGCAACAATCGATAATGTTGAACTTTGACGTGATCAAGGAGGAGACCATTTTGAATACTTGGAACCCTAATGGCATCTTTTTGCACTTTATTTTTGTTATAATAATAGGGTATGTATTTGTATAGTTTACTGCAGCATATGCCAACACCTCTATTTGTTGTTCTTCACTGACGGTGAAGTTATTCGCATTTTCTTCTGGTTCGTTGCAACACCTTCAATAATTGTTTGTCAGGTATAACTGGAATAAGAGGACTTACGGCTTAGCCACGGGACGGGCGGTGCGAACGACGATGCGGCAGGCGGGACGACCATTCGCGCGGCCACGAGCAGTCGCATTCGCCGCCGCGACTAGTATAGGCAAAGAGCAAAATGCCTTTTTCAAAATTATTTCGATATCGCTACAATGCAATTATTGGATTTAAATTCAAGTTGCACTGGTTACCGATCAGTGACACGGTAAATAGTACAAAGCTACATTATTATTACCTGCTCGTGATATGATTTTATGAAAGTTGAGGAAACGATATTAGAAGGTTGTAAATCCCAAAGCAGTCCTTATTTTATCATGGTTGCTTAATATCCTTTAACTACATTGCACTTATATATGATAAAGCAACTATCTAAAAGAATTTTATAGAAAAAAACGAACAAAGAATAACCTTATTTGTACCTGCAGCTAAAGACTACAGATGAAAAGGTTGGTTTTTTAAACAAAAAAATTCAATATCTCAAAAACGGTGACACTTTTATATAGGTAAATTTTTGTTATTTGGGAGGTCAGTCCAAAGCCTACCTTCTCCTTAAGTCTGTCGTGATACTTATTGGACACCCTCTATAAGGGATGGCATTCAATCAGCTGAGCATATTTTGGGGAATGGTAATACTCTAGCTTAGTTACACCAGCCATGTTTGGTGAAAACATGAGTTCAAACCCCAGTTTTTGGGTGTACATGAAAGAAATGAGACTGAAAATGAGCGCATACATGAAAGTTCTGAAATATTTTCCTATATAATAGGCTTTCATTGAATGTTTGTTTTCAAAGACTGTGTGATGTTGCCAGATCTCAATACTTCATAATAGGTTTTCGTGTTGATGGATATTCTTAATAATTAAATTTGCATAGTATGACTTCAAACTCCGCACAACCCTAAATAACGTCTAGTGTGCCGTGACTCAAAGAGGGAGAAATTCTAGACTAGATGGAGAGCTGCTACGAGTGGAATTGCGTGTTTTATCAAGTATTTCAGTGATAAAAGCCTTGGGACAAAAAAAAACTAAACTAGTTTGTACACTGCAGGTCAACACCGTGGCTTACGCCGTAGTGATTCATGACGTTGGTACCGCGCGAATATTCGCTGTGGCGAATGTCCTGTGACCAGGTCGTTAGTGCATAGATATACCGAATGCAGATACGGATTATTTTTTGTTAGGTATGATCGTTTCATACAATTATTCAGGAAAATAGTGAAAATAAAATAAGAGTGTGTAGTGTCAAATTATTCGTAAGAATACAATTATTCAGGAAAATAGTGAAAATAAAATAAGAGTGTGTAGTGTCAAATTATTCGTAAGAAAATGGTCTCTTAGAAAAAGCCTATTTGAGAAAATCAAGCAAGCTAAAAAAAATGGTGTATGTAACTTTTAGAAAATCTGTATTACGACTGTAAGGTCGTTCGCCTCAAAATCGTATTTTTCCTGTTACTTGATGAAAAATGAAGCGACTCTAGATCGAAAAGTAGAAATTGAAATAAAAATGACTTTTTTTTTGTCAAATATTGACAAATGAAGCGTTGTTGAGTTCAGAATGCCATTCTCGATCGAAGTAAGCAAAAATATATAGGGTGTCCCACTTAAACATCTAAAGTTGGAGTATTTCCGGTCAAACCGGAATTACGTCAAAGCAAATGAATATGTCAAAAAATGTAAATTCATCTATAATACGCAACCCCCGAATTTCAGTTTTCTCTCTTCAATAATAGAAAACTTATAGGGGTGAGCCACCTTGGAGAATCACCCGGCATATCCGTATCCAACTTTCCAGGATTGAAAATACTCCGTGGAGAATAGAACGATCTACCATATACAGATCAGCTCACAACCACTTGCATGATTATTCTCATCTTATGTGCCTTGACACCGACCTGCAAAATTACGCGAAACAAAAGGAGAAAGATTCCCATCTGCAGTTCCTCGGTCGTAGTTTTTATCGCAGATAAAAGTGTTGTTCCCTTAGAACGAATAAATGGCGAGACAGGAGGAGAGATTCGGCTCCGGCGAACGCGCGATCCTGGTCTCCGGGGTCCGGGAATGCGCCCGCCGCGTGGTTGCCATAACAACGCCGCCGCTTGCCGCTGCTGTTTGTAGCACTGTGCTGCCCTGCGTAGCTGGCTTACTATACTGTTATAGTGAAGCTGCTACCTTGAAGAAGATTACAAGAGTTTTTTGTTTCACATACTGAAATGCTTCGAGCATTGGGGCACAGGTTCAAATATCTGCTTTGCAATTGTATCGATCGTAAGTCACATAAGTTCTCAGGAGACAATAAAATCTGTGTTACTGACAAATAAACCAGGTTCAAGATATTTTTTGGGCTCAGTGTAGTATTCTGGTTCTAAAATATTGAAATTTTGAATAATCTTCACAGTATTAATAATACTCGTAATAAAATAGTTCGAAAAACTGTTATGTTGTTTTAGAACTAAATAGGGTATATAACTTAACAATACATAGGGGAACCCAAGGCAAGCTAAACACCAGATGCAATCGAATTTTTCGTTTTACATGCAACCCGTAAATCGCCCATACTGAAAAACTCTCATTCGTTCCACTTTTTTCAATCGCCCGCAATTGATTGTAGAATGACCCACATGCTTATTTCATCAACAAAAAGCTGAATGTGTTGTGCGTGTAATTCCACCTTTATACTACCGTGGTTTTCAGTTCATATCGGATAATTAGGTTAGCTATCATCAGGTAGAATATGATAATCAAATCTACTACACAGAAATATGAAAGAACGACTGAAAAATATACAAGTAAAATTACTAATTGTGACAGTATCAAGTGCTTTGTATTGATAAAAATTAATTTAATGTTTTTTTGTAACTCACTTGTTCAAATAACTTGGGTTATTGTGAAAAAATGTTGGTTTATTGATCCGTATGACATACATATGATGAAAAAAAAAACAGAATTTTAGAAATCTTTTTCAATAATTATTTTGCACTGTTGACAAGTTTTTCCATAAATTCGCCCGGAAAGTCACGGGCTCTGGAAACTAGAACGATGCACTAAACTAAAATTATTGTTTATACAGAGTGTAGAAAGACTATATACGTATATGAGGATATATGATACGAATAACAGCACAAATAAGTTGCTCTTCATTACTGAACAAGCGATGGTTTATCGTGTTTTTCCTAAGGTTTCACATAATTTCGTATACTTCAAAAACAGTTCGACTTTGCATTAAAGTATATGTGGTTTAATGTACTTCAAATGGGAAAACTGTACTGCCAGCCCTTACAAGCTTTGTACCGACCTTCCGAACATAGTTATTCTATATGCTAGTTTGTCACTTACAAATCAAAATAAGAGAAAATATAAGATGTAATGCTGCTTTCAGTAAATCTTTTTTCTCCTTTGTTTATGTATTCTCTCTGGTTGATAAATAAATGTAGGAAAATTCCATCAAAACTCCAGTGATTTTAAATCCGCTCAAATTCCATCCTCCCCTTCTGTTTGGATTCCAGATCCATCATTGTTTTCATAAAATTTATTCGCGAAATCGATAGCGAACTTTCGATACCCCAACTTTTTCCTCCGAACAAGAAGTTTGCTTATAGCAAATTCTATTAAGTCCATAAATAATTTAAAGATGACTTAGTTACTCTCACGGAGATAGTTGGCCGGTTTGCTTAAAGGATTTCCAGATCAAACTTTGGCACAAGTTGTTATTGTAAGGCTTTGCCGGGATATGGGGGTAGCTCCTCGGGTAGCTCCGTGCCGCGGAAACTTCATTGGCAAGTTGACGGTTAGAGAGAGAGAGAGAGAGAGATTCTGTCGGCTCACTTCCGAGTACTTTCAATGCCTTCAACCTTTTACAAGAGCAGGTGTAAGCTCAAAGGAAATGAATAATTGATTTGAATTGGACGCTTTCTCGAGACAAGTTTGTCTAGCCAGTTCATTTATTGTGATAGGATATTCTGCTGATATAGAGATGGCCGCGACAAGCAATGAGAAAGGTGCATTGGAAAAGTTTTTGCAGGTGCATGCTGATCACACAAGGGATTAATGTATATTTCAGATCAGGGTTAACAATGCCGAGTCGGCTTCGGTATTTTAGACATGTCGCTTAATCAACATGTTGGTCACTTGGGGCACCAAAGCGAACCGTGATTTTTATGGAAAGGACAATGGAACTAAAGATGAAGGTGAAGGATGGTCGAGGTAGGAAACAAATTCCTAAGAAACGTGCATGTAAAATTATAAAAATTAGCTGCGCTTATACATGTCCACTCACTTGGTGTGGATATAGTAAAACCGAGGAAGTCGTTAACAGGGAGATTTTATATCCTAATGGGCGAAGATACAGATCAGTCCTAGGAGATCCGAAAAAATTCACTGCGATCTGAGCTAAGAAACCGGTCACTTAGCTAAGAAGCGCTACTTAGACCAATGCCTTTGTAAGTACACGCCCCTTTTTTCTATAAGGTTGAATAAACTAGCCTTTCGGAAGAAATCCGAGAATTTTTATCTATAAAGCTGAAATCTCCAGTTTCTTAGACTAATGGCGTTCTATGGACCCTCACATTTTCTATGTGGCTGATGTGCGCTCAGCTTATTACAAAAAGCAACATATTCTTCTAACATACTCGAACCATCAGTTACTTAGCTAAAAAGCCAGAAGGAATCAGTCCATAAGAGAACACTGGATAATATTAAACATTTTATACTCGTGCTCCTGTTCATATCTGAAAATAAATCTAAATTAATTTTTGACATATTCAACAAAACACGCCAACTATTAAATATCACATACCTTAGGCATTACTGAACAGGCTTTGATAAAATTTTGCATGATACTTAAGTTACCTAGGAGTGACTTTGAACTAGTAGCATGGTAAAAATCATTCTGTATTTTATCAAAGTCATAGCCTTTTATTCTAAATACTGAATTGTTTCTTCACTTGCCTAGAAGCCATGAATGGTGCTTATAGTGACTGAAATATGTTGAGCGCGTATTTTGATTTTTTTATTGAAAATTTTCATTATTCAGAGAGAGCTAGTCTCTATCAGTTTATGTAAAACACACCTCAATATTTCAGCCGTTATCGAGTACATAGAAATTTTACAAAAGAGCATTTAAAATGAACTCCAGTAAAACCGATTTAATAACTCAAAATCCCAGACCCGGTAGTAGTTTTTTTCTCAATTTCTTTGTATTTCATCAAGTGAAATATCCTGCGAAAACACCTTGCTAAGGTAGTATATTTTTTGCTCAAAATTGCTGTTCTTGTGCAAGTATATCTTTTTTATTCAAACCTGTCAATAGCTTCTCAGATCACTGAAGCTCGAAACAAACATGGGAAGGAACATGAATGCATAATAAAAATAACATAACAGAGGTGTGCTTCATGATTTTAAGACTATGGTATAATCAAAGCCTCAGCGAGCAGAGAAGCAGATGAAACTGATTGAAAAATGAATATCCTATATCAGAAAGACCTTAAAAGATTGACTAACAAGACAGGTCAAGACAAAAAACTTAACATAAAATATATAAAAAATAACACAAAATGTATACAGGGTGACTTTGAAGTTGAGTCATTAATTTTCAGATAATGATTGTAGAAGGAAGATAAACCAAAATATGTGTGTAAAAATAAAAAAAAATAATTAAAAAGTTTTACCTTGTTTTATAAAGTATCCTCCTGACAAGTATTTCAGTGCGGACCTGTATTTGATCGTGAGGTCTTGGAGCACCGGCATGCCGTCACCTGATTCACGAGCCCATTGTACTTCATTAACAAAGGCACGAGGGGTTGGTTGCACTCGATTGGGAAACCGATCCGCATAAACATGTGCCATTTTTTATTTCGTTTGAGCCACGCAACAGACACTATTCACACGCATTACCGACTGACCAGAGATAAACCCTTCGACTGACACTGACTGTATGTATAACTGAACTGAATAAAATAATTGTAAAAACATCGTTCCAAATTCTTTCGCTTTTTTGTTTCCGATGTGATGAACCGATAAGGCGGATTATATCCGTTGTTGCCAAACACGAGCACATGATATTATTATTGAGACAGGGCGGTACTCAAACTTCCAAAGGGCTATAACTTTGTTACTTTAATTTTACCAGAAAAATGGTAAAGGAAAAAAAACATTTATTTTGATCAGATCTACTCACTGTTAAAATAAATGACTCAACTTCGAAGTCACCCTGTATATAAATGAGTCACAAAATGCCCCCTTACCCAGAGACGGGCTGTTGAAATTACAGCTATTTCTTTGGAGTAACCGGGTTTGCCCGGGACCATTTTTTTTTAATTTAAATAATGCCCTCATGCGAGTTCTTACTTTGCACTATCTGGACAAGATAGGACACCTTCCTTCTTGCAGTAAATAACGCACCCATGGTATTAAAACCTTTTTCCCAAAAACGGGTATTTAACCACAAGTAGTCGGCAATGAAAGTTCAATTTGTACGCAATTGTTTTCAATCAAAAGGTTTGCCTCTTGTTGGCCTACCGACCAAAGTTAAAAATTGTGTTTAGATAAACTAAAACTTGAAATACTTTTCAAAGTCTTGTAAAGGAAGGCTTGACTATCAATTTCTACACTTGTCAACTCCACTGATGTTCAACCGGTTTTTCAAGCATTGAAAGTGTCTATTTTTCGAAAACAGCAAACTTTAGGTAACACTTATTAAGGACCTTTTTTGTTTAAAATGATCGGAAAGTTCTAAGAAAAATTGTGACTAGGGCAAAAAAGCATACTCCTGGGTAACT
Source organism: Acanthoscelides obtectus (assembly GCA_963669975.1). Taxonomy (NCBI): domain Eukaryota; kingdom Metazoa; phylum Arthropoda; class Insecta; order Coleoptera; family Chrysomelidae; genus Acanthoscelides; species Acanthoscelides obtectus. Next base: position 63,618,473 of record CAVLJG010000003.1, on the reverse strand, counting down.
ATTGAAATTTGAAAAACTATTCTCGCCAGCCTTTAGAAAAATCAATATTTTTGAGATTACCAAGTGTTCAAATTGAAGATGAAACACCCAAAAAGTATGTTCGGCTTAGACAATCTTAAATTTTCAATAAAAAAAATCGCTCAACATATTTCCCTTACTAATAGGCACGCACCGTTCATGGCTTTTATGCATCTGGCGAAATAATTCAATATTTAGTATAAAAGGCATTGATTGTGATAAATGCCTGGGGTACGTGATATTAAATATTTGGCGTGTTTTGTTGAATACGTTAAAAATGAATTTAGAACTTTATATTTTCAGATATAAACAGTTGTCCATTGATACTACTACTACCTGCCATTCTGCTATGTCCGTTTTTCCCACGAAGCACGAGTATAAAATGATTTATATTATAAAGTGTTTTTAGCTAAGTAACTGATGGTTCCAGTCTGTTAGAAAAACAAGTAGCATTTTCTAATAACCTAGGCTCACAAAATGGGCTGGTCCATGGAACGTCATTAGTCTAAGTAACTGGAGATTTCGGCTTTATACACAAAAATACTCGGAATTCTTCTAAAAGGCTAGTTTATTCAGTTTTATAGAAAAAAGGGCGTGCACATACAAAGTCATTAGTCTAAGTAGTGCTACTTAGCGAAGTGACACTTTTCTTAGCTAAGAAGCCAAGTCTCTAAGAAGCTACGACATATTTGTACATATAAAAGGAAGTCTTAGCCCAAAATGGTCGAAAATCAGAAAAATGATCTTTTAGAGCTCTATGAATTAGCTGTTAATGACCGCTTGATTACGTATTTCCAATTCTCGGTCCAAAGTCAAAGTTACATGTAGTCATTGCTGTGGTCTAGATTGTATGGGCAGGAAATCGAACTTTCTCTGGCACGATTATTGAACTAAATAATAAAGTTTTGCTGAAAAATAAGCCCAAAAAAGGAATCTTATTGAAAAAGTTTTTGTACTAAAGCAAATATAGTAATCTGAATCATATGCTCTTTATAAGTCAAATATTACTGGAAAGTCAACCAATTATAATAGTGTTTTAAGGCCGTCTGTCACGATACGAAATTTCGTGCTAAATTTAGTACTAAATTTTGTACGAAATTTAGCACGAAATTTAGTTCCCAATTTGTTTACAAATTACAATCCTGTCTGACATGTAACGAAATTTTGTACTAAATTTCGCACGAAATCATGCGCAGTCCGTAGAAAAAACATAACTGTCAACTTCGAACTGTCATTTATCACGTGTCACACTTCCCGTTGCGGTTTGCTTATTACTTTAAACGAATAGAAAATTGTGGAAAATGGAGCAATCCAGTAATTCGCATCTAATATATGCGACTGTGGCAGCAGAGATCTGCATTGTAGCTGCCCATCTCATGGAAAGACGAAGTAAACGAAATCGCAAAAGAATTTTTGTATCAAAAATTGATCAGTGGGAGGGACCGGGGCATGGGTGTGCTCCATATGCTCAATAAAGAACGTATAGTGGAGGATCCATTGAGTTGCAGGAAATTTTTAAATGAACAATTATTTTGTCTTTTATCTTTAATTGAAGACAGAATATCAATAATGGATTCTGTATGTATTCTAGTTGATCTATTCAATATAACTTATGAGTACTTATTCTTATTCAGCTAGAATTAGGATACTAGAAAATAGTCCAGATAACACAAGCACCATCTGATTCCAGGTTGGAAGTAACACTGCCATTCCTTGAGTGAATCATACAGATCATTAATGTACTCTACCCGAACACATGAAACAACCATCTCTAGATTTGTACACGAAGTATGTGAAGCTATCATAGATACCTGAAAGCATACTTATAAAAAAGTAAGTAAATTCGTAGCTTGAAGTAACTTCTGAAACTTATGATATTGAAGTCTCAGATAGTTGTCACCTCTTCCTCGCTTTCTCTATTTATCCTTTCTTTTATTTGAGCACAATACCACAGAAAATGTAATTAGCACGTTTTTTTTCGGAGTTGACAGAAAGAAGAACTAAACCAGATTGCTAAAAGAATTGTGTGCAAAATTTAAGGACACCCACATCCAAGACTCGCACTGTAGGTAAGGCTTCCCTGGAAAGAAATGTAGTAGCCTAATCAATACAGCAGTCATTGTGGGCAATATCTTTAGTATTGTTTCCATGACGTGGTTGGGAAAACATAACAAGTGCCTAAACTATATTTGCCATGTGAAGGTCGAAACACTAAAAGGAACGTAACTTTGCTAAGTCTAATCTTAAATCTGAAAAGATAAGGTTCGCTAAAGAGGAGCACGAAAGAAATATTGAAGTAATGCAACAAAAGTGTGATAGGAAATATGAACTTCTCAGGAAAGAATCGGGCACAAATTAAAAAAATAGAACGGGAGGCAGAAGTAACAATTGATGAAATAGGAGTCCAATAAATTAAAATTTTGTCACTAGAAAAACATGTTCTACTACGAAAATAAAAAACACAAACTTATTATATATTTATGGATGATATTTTTGAACAAATAAGTTCTTTATAATATTGTACATAACACTTTGCTTAAGTTATAATAGAGTATCAGATTTATTTGGTTGATTTGATAAAACAAGGATTTATTTTGATATAGCTTTTTATTTTATGATTTTCATGCCCAATCCTTATTTTGGTAATAAAATTACAAATAATAAAATATTTGAACTTTATCTACAATAACTGCTACCAGAGTTCAACTTAAATTTTGAAAGTTTAAGTAATACCTAACTTTAAATAATTCATCTTTTGCAAACCAAGGGTAACCAGAACATACTAAACAGTAATTTTAAGCATGGATGAGAGACTTTCCTGTTAACATGTTATTTTTTATATTTTTTTTTCAATTTAAATCTCATCAAAATAATGTATTAATTGATCTCTTACAATATTATGCATATTTAATTGTTCATTGAAGGGTTAGTATTTACATTGTCAATTAAGTTTATTGCTGCTTCTTCCTCATCATTATTAGGCTACCTCATTCAGGAGTTTAACAATGTTATCCAACACTGCCATATCAATTACAATGGCCTCAACGTTCTCCACATTTAACCTTATTCCAAATGCCAGTATAGGAAACTTTTTCCATTGCCCAAATTTTTCTCTCAATGTTCTATTTCTAATTTGTGGCTCTTTGTGTTATCAAATAATTTTTAATTGGATACCAACTGTCACCAACAATAACGTATCAATTGAAGTCTCGTCGTTCAAACCTAGCTCTTATGCTTGAATTTGCAAATATGTGTGAATCATGACTTGAGCTTGGCCAATGGCATACCACATCCAGAAACATGCAGCTTCAGTCCCATATTGCTCGAACATTAAAAGAGAAGAAGTCTTTTCTGTTTCTAAAGATTTCTGCATTGTTTCCACCAGGCAATATCATTTTTATATATGTGCAGTTGAGAGCTGAAATACTCATTGTCACCAACAATAACATATAAATTGAAGTCTCCTCGTTCAAACCTAGCTCTTACGCTTGAATTTGCAAAAGTGTGTGAATCATGACTTGACTTTGGCCCATGGCATACCACATCCTGAGACATGCAGTTTCAGTCCCATATTGGTCGAACATTAAAATATTTTTGCATTGTTTCCACCAGGCAATATCATTTTTATATATGTACAGTCGAGAGCTGAAATACGTTTTTTAGGTATATTCCTTATTCACCGGTTGAGCTACCGGTGCAACGGGTTAGCCTATTTTGCGTCCTTTAATTTCCGCTGGAACGACCGTTGTACATCAAGTTTGTCTTTATATTGATGGTGGATATGCCACCGGTGCCAACAGCATCCACCGACGTTCGGGCTCGGTTGATCCAGGATATCCTAGCCTCTACATTTTGTCATTTTTTGACAACTACAGTTTTGTGTGAAAAAATGGAAGAAGGAAAGATTGAAGCTATTCTACAGCATAGGAGTGGCGTAAAATTAAATGATTTTCAACAGAATTCGAGATAAACAGAGCATCTGAAGACAAGTGATTTTATTTTGAATTATGCTTATCTGAAAATTTCTTGGTTTTCTGATTTACAGTTCTTTTATTGATTCTCGGAGCGCAAATTCTCTCCACTGGATGTTCAAATTAACAAGTATCCATTCACGATAAAACAAAGGTTAGGTTTTCTCATATGACAGCAACATGAAAGCTACATAAAGACGGGTCTTTTTATTAACCACCATTCAACGGAACCGGTTGCTGACGTCATCACATCAGCTGTCAACCATAAATTCACCGGATCCATCAGTGATGGAATCAACTGGTGAATTAAATAATATACCTTTTGAGAGATCGTGCTATATTATAAATTTTTTGAGAAGTTCTTTTTAATTCAGCTTCTGTTTCAGAGATTTTAATAAACTGATAATAAAAACCTGCAATGGCTCTGGTCACCTTCCAAATAATTCGACTTGCTGTCCTTTTATCAATGCCAAAAAATTCTCCAAGTGTTTGAAGAAAGTTTCCTGTCGCATAATATCTTAAAGTAACAAGAACCATTTGTTCCACAGATACAGCATGATTCCTGAAAATAATAAGCATTATTAACACCAATTTAGTTAATATTTACAGAAGGATATTCACCAATTTGTTGGAGACATTATTTGTGCTTCGACCTGGCTAATAACAAATCGAACAGCTTGTTTGGAAAGTAGAAACTTTTGAATTAATTCACCATTATTCCACACTACAAAGAGATCAATTCTATATCTGTATTTCTTCTGTTTTCTTCTAGCATTTATTATTATTTCTACTGCTTCAACAAAGTCTTCATCACCCGTTAGTTCTAGGAGATTTTCTCGAAGATGTAGCTGTTGAGCGCCATAACACAAAGATATGCGTAAATGTTTTACTATCAGGTAAAGCCGCCAGTAAATTGTTAAAACACCAATGCAACAAAAATATAAACAAATATTTAAATAGCGAATAAGGTTATGTTTATGTCACAAAACGCAGGTTTAAGGTTATGTCAGCCATTATACTGCTCCAACTGCGCAATAGTCGTCTGCGCACTTGTAGTAGGTCATTATTTAGAACAGTTTCTACAAAATTTAGCACTAAATTTGTTCATACAAAATTATGTACTAAATGCTGTTGACACATCCTTAATTTTGTACGAAATTTAGTACAAAATTTTGTACGAAACTTAGCACGAAATTTCGTATTGTGACAGACGGCCTTAATGCACTTTTTTTGCATAGTCCACGTTTATAATCAAAGTAAAGGTTAACCTTCTTAATAAGAGAAAGGGCCACAAGCAATAAATTTGTAACGTACCTCAAACGGTAGGAGACACAAGGCTAATCAAATATTCCAATCGGCGCAAAGCCCTAAATGCTTTCTACTGGTGATACAGGTGTTTGAAGTTTCGTGCCTTATCCCCATGCGTGCACAATTTTGCGAAAACTAATTCGTCGTCAACGCACTCAGACGACGTAACGATATAATAAAGAGCACGTGAACATTTACAATATATGTACATATAACGAAACCAGAAAGTAGTGTAATAGAAAAACTATTCAGAGATCTTCAAATATCACTGACGTGATAATGTGTACGAGAGAGAAGAGTATGCTAGAAACAGTGCGCCGATGGCAATGCGGCAAGCCGCAGCTGCGTCCGTGGCCTCGTCACTCGGGTTGCTAGTCAACGTAGTGATTCTATCTCCCTCTAACATGCGACAGTGGTATAAGCATTTCCCTGTATAAGATATTCGAAAATTGCCTTCGCAGTAAGGTCTTGTAGGTGTATATCTCTGAATTATTTGGGAATAGAGACCGTGTTGCACAATTCCGTGGCTCAACAAACACGTTTTTTAAATGGAACACCCAATATTGTTTTTAGATGTTTGAAAATACAAATAATTCAGAAATACGCACCTATCATTCTTGCTGCGCAAACCGTTTTCGAATATTTTTTATAGTCTTTCTACTGAGCTACTTTTCATTTTCGTTGGGATACTCTGTATATATTGTATGTGTTCACGTCATTCCTTATCATACCGCCAAGTCTACAATAAAGACGAGTTAGTGTTCGTAAAATGATGCAGACAGCTTACCCACAGGAGCTAAGGCACCAAACATTGATCTCCAATAGAAGACGTTTCTGGGCTTTTCGCCCATTGGAACATTTTATTAGCACAATATAAACTGTTGCTGGGTTAACTGGAAAATTGACCAGTTGTAAGATTCCATATGACTTGTGCTTGATACTTTGGGTGGAAATCTTTTGTTGCCAAAAAGTGTCAGCGAGTAGGCACTGTAGTGGAACAGCCAAATGTAAAGTTATCTCCATTACAACCAAATTTATGCGTAATCGTGGAACATATCATATTAAGATTCAAAAATGGTTTGTTTCGTGGAGTGTAAGAATTGCATCTCAGCATTCAACATCCTCGGGATATGGGCTTCACTGTTTTTGGCTATTTCACACTGTACGTGGCAATAAACGCAACTTTCTGAGTAACGGTTTAAAATAAGCTAGTATAGTTCGATGAACTTAGTTAGATACACATCGGAAAAGCCATTTTCTCAGTAAATACCCTCCTTGGATACATAAGCGATTCCAACTAAACAAGTGATGTATTGGCCAGGATAGGACAGCTTGCGTCGAGGAAGATATATGTATGGAGTTCTGGGAGCAGGCAGCAATCCTTGTTCAGTCCCGAATGCATCATCCATTTTGGGAAAATAAACGCATTTTACAAGCAATGCGATCAATGTCTAGTAGTCCAGTTATTTTAGAGAGAGGAGATGGAAAAACTAAACTAACTTTTAAACAAAATGGAAACATTTAAATGATTTGTTAAGTAGATCGACTTACTACTTCACATGGCAAAGATGCACAGACTTTATTTTAGGTGACAAATCACTTTGGGAGAGGGCAACGAGTCTGGCAAGATACATCCTGCAAAACATTCAGGATATCATAGCAGAAGTTGAGGTGAGATAATAATAAAGAAGGTGCAAACACATTTATTGGGAATATGTGAATAAAATGTTAAAGAATTATGAAAGATCACTTATTGTCATCTTATTCAGAAAAAAGTAATAAGCAGGTGAAAAAAGCTATTCGATACCAAACGTACCTTAACCTACGAATCACAAAGTCGTCACTTTTGCTATGAGAAGAGTTGCTACTCGTCGTCGCTTCTCAAGGCGGTCCGGGAGGACCTTAGCCTTTAGGTCATAGTCACTGCAATGTCAGTGTCTGTCGTCAGTCTGTCAGGTATGGTGGCCCAGAAACCAGACAACTTGTACGGGAAAGTGGAGAGAGAGAAATACAGGAAGGAAGTAGGAGCGAGACGAGGAAGAGAAGAAATTGTTTCATGTAAATATTTGATGTGTGATAGGTTAAGGACTGTTACATTGTACTATATATTTTTTTTGACTTGCCCTGAACTAAATTTAGGATGTTTGGTCGAAACATGAATTTAATTTTGTTCACAGCACGAGTCACGGCCTGGAATGTTTGCGTGTCTCCTCGACTGTGTAATCCACTGCTTCACGCAATTAAGGGTTGCTGTGCGATTCCGCTTGCTGGTTGCGCCGTTGTACCATACCTATGATGTAGTCCCCGAGGTAGGAGATATAAGATCTCTATGGATGGTATCGTTTCATACATACCATGGGGCATTAGTTATTGTTCTGATGGATCTACTCTGCAGAACTTGTAGTTTACGCATATGTGACTTAAAAAACGCCAAGCCGCACATGCGTAGGTTATTGCAGGTCTGATGATGGTTCTGTGTATTCGAATCTTATTGACCAAACTCAATTTTGATGTTCCACATAAAAGAGGATACAATTGCCGAAATGTAATTTGGAATTTAATTTTCAGATGCTCAATGTGTGCCTGCCACTCGACTTTGTTAATTGTTAATTTTGATTCTGGATTTCCTTCCTTCTAGGACGGATTTGAGTAGTTTTAATAGCCAAAAAGGAAAACCGTTTTGAATAAGTTTATAGAGGAGGCCTGCATGCCACACCTTGTCAAAGGCTTTCGCGACATCCAGAAAAAGGGTTCCCGTGGTCTTGTCGTGGGTGAATCCGTTGTTTATACGCTCGAGCAGCCTGACTGCTTGTAGCTCCGTACTATGCTCGGACCGAAAACAGAATTGAACGTCAGGAATCACTTGGAGACCTGACGAAAGATTCTCAAGGTGACCGTAAATCACCTTTTCGTCGAGCTTAGAAGGAGCAGACAGCAGGCTAATGGGGCGATAATCCTGTGAAAATATTGAACCTACCTTCTGTGGGATCATGATGAGATCAGCCACCTTCCACGCATCTGGGAAGTATTGGAGCCTGAGCATGGCGTTGATTATTATTACCAGGTTCGTCACTGCCTTTGCTGACAGCAGCTTAAGCGCCTTGAATTGAATTGAAGCTCTGCTGGTGTGCAATACGGAATCACTGAAGATGACTCTGTGGGTGTGCTATGCAGAGCTTCTGTTGAAGAATCTTCCGAAGAGGATCCACCAGGTCTAGCAGTGCTGACGCTGGCGTCATTAACCGCAAAATACCTCCTAACAGATTTTACAATGTCTCGTTCCTCGTCGAGATCGTTTTAGAGATCATAATTCAGCGAGAACTGTTTTTCCATGACATCAGCAAAAACTCTCGCTTTATTTTCAGTCCTGAAGGCTACGCCTTCAGGCCCTTGGATCTGCGGAAGTTGTTCCCGTTTGCCATTTTTGAGCGACTTCGCTACTTTCCAAAGAGGAGTATCATTGTTAAGCATTCTTCCAAGAAGTTGTTCCTTTGCTCGTTTCGGAATTCGTGAATTACTTCGTGAACAAGATTCGTAGCTCTACGGATGTCATCAGGAGACAAGATCTCTTTGCCTTCTTAATTGCAGCTCTTTTGTCAGAAATTTTCTGACGGATGTTCACAGGGAGGAAGGTCTACCAGGCCGCTGCACAGGAAGTACTGCTGCCCGCAGTAGTGCTTGTTGGACAGGTCTTGTCCACTCTGCTTGAGCGCCATCTATATAATTCTTTTGTCAACTATAATCGGGATATTAGCGAACTTGGCCAAGAGCGATTTGTACAGTTCCCAATCGGCGCGTTTCCTAGTGCAGGCTTCCCTGTACACGGTATCCTCAGTGCCCACCTCAAGAATAACGGGAAGGTGATCGCTTGAGATGTCATACAAAATTCTAGAAGAAACGCGGAAATCGTAGTTTTTGGATATCGCGAAGTCTATAACGTTTGGTGCCTGCAGATAGTGAAAGGGGTGCTGTGTCGGCTCATCAGTGCTGCGAATGACGCATCCATTTTGCATCACATAGTTATACAGGCAAACACCGCAAGCAGTGTTGAGCCTGGAATGCTATGCACGGTGCTTGCAGTTGAATCACTTGCCACAATCAGAGGACCCGAGCAATCCAATAGGATTTCCAGGTCCGCTTCTTGGAGTCGAGGACCTCTCCTCACATACACCGTTGTGATTTTCAATGGGATGCCTCCCATCATATTGACCACCTCAGAGGCAGCTTCAATGCTTTGCATTTCAGCATTGGTGCCTTTGTAGTAGTCAATACCATGCTTAACAGGCACGGTCCAACCTGTCAGCACGAATAACATTATAATTCGCGAAGACGAAGCGATCTCCGTGTTTTAAAATGTTTCCTGCAGCAATACGATATCTATAGAGTCGTCCAAAAGGGCCAGGTGAAATTCTCGTTTCTTACCGACGCGACGTCTCTCAACCCACAACAGTTTCAGAACATAATTTTGAGAAAAGCAGGCTATCTAGGTGTATTATACTTAGTCATCTAGATGCTGCGGAAAGATCGCTTGCAACGCCTGTGTTGCGCTTATCAGAGGAGTTATAATTTGTTGGAGTGAATTAAGCGTGGTCGCCACGTCTGTTTGTTGAGAGTTCAAAGCAGGAGCTGCAGCTCAAATGACAGGATTTGAAAGCCCGGCTGTCATTTCAGCATAAGATTTATTGCTCCTCTCGGCTATAACCTGTAGCTTCCTCTTAGGAGTGACCCTGCACGTTGGTCTGTTGAAAGGATGCCCCTCCCTCGGTTTGCGCATTTGCGTACCTCCTGTCTTGCTTGAGGACACAAATGTGTTAAGTGCGCCCATTTTACACACTTGGGTGGCGCTGTACAGCAAGACTGGCCCATACCTCTGGCAGCGGTGACACTGGCCAAGGAGTTTATTATTCTTTTGAACTTCAACCTCAATTGAGAGACCTAACAGTTCTTTTTCATTGAATAATTAATGTGATTTTTTGATTTTAGGCAGTATCACCACTACCAACGGCATGGGAACGCGTCCACTGCGTTTTAATCTGATCAGATGGAGAGGGCTATATCCTTTCTGGTTCAGCTCCTGCTTTATCTCATCCTTGTTGAGTGACGCGGGGATACGGCGTAGGATGCTATCCGTATGTATGGTTATTTCCAAAGGCAGAGGAAAGGTATTATGGGCAATATTTTGCTCTTTAAAATGTCGATTTATGTTTCTGAAATCATTTTCGGTTTTGGGGACGATTCTAATCCCCGCGTCAATCGCTACCGCGCGATCTACCTTAATCCGTAGATTAATAAATTGATAACTGACGCTTCTCCACTTTTCTGGCTCCCTCAGACGACAAGAGTGATGCGCCTCGGTTGAGGCTGTTGCGCCGGTGTGCTGGCAGAACCAGAAGGAGCAGAGGTTGTATGGGTCTGTATATGTGAGGTAGTTGTAGCAATGAGTGGATGAGTATTAATTTGATTGTGAAGACGTCTGACCGTTGTCTTTTTCTTTCTCTGGCTGGTATAAACCCGTCGAATCGTACGCTGTCATCAGAAAGAGCGTCGTCGTCAATTGAATCCTGATTTTCAGGTCTACGTTTAAAGCTGTCACTACGGGAATGTCTACTTAGCGTGTATTCAGTGCTATAACCTGGGCTGTCAAGCAGTCAATACTATGATTAGGGCTTTTGATAAGGTCCGCCTGGTCTGCAATCTGCTGGGCCTGCTTTTCAATGATAGTCGTCAGCCTCTGGATGGTAGAGTTGCCGCTGTCATCTGCCATAGCTGAGTTTTCATCTTGTTTTCCAATTTTAGGTATAGTTGTGCAGTTCTGGCAGAGTCCGCATTGCTGGTGGAGGACCGACAGTCTTTCGACCCTTCCGGATCTACGTCCATTTTTTCTCTTGCCTTTTATTCGCAAAAATGAAAAAACCTTCGCGGAAGGAAATTTTTGACGTTTACAATCAAAACCCTGCACAGGCCGACTTATGAGAAAATATACGGTCGACTATCATTGACAATGTCAAAAATGATGGTTATGAATGGCAACAGAAGCTTATAAGCTTAAGCCCGTATTCGCAGGGAAATTCAAATATTAGGTCAAACAGCATCGAATAGATATTTTTTTGTTTCAATTTCTTCATAATACTGTGGACTATTTATAAGTGAGAAGGTACAGAGGAAGCTGCAAAACATGCTGAACAACACAATCATGAATGGAAGTAATTATGATCTGAATTACTCCGAAGTTTAACAGTATTGGAATAGGATTTTCTATAACACCTCTTTAGGGGAAGTTTCCTATTTTTTGAAACATACTTAAAATGAAAAGTTACGCTTTACATACGTTGCTCTAGTCCAGTTTTACGATTTACGGTATCGACTTACAGATACTGTATTGTACTAGGTGTAAAAATACAAGCATATCAGCCCCCCTTCAAAAAAAAAAAAGAAACATGTATACCTGCGCCAAAACGTAGAAGAATTAGAAGGTAGTGGTGCAGGGACGATAAAATTGTCTCTTCCTTATTGTACGGCTGTATATATTGTTTCGATGTTGGTAGGTATTTTTAGTTATGTTCTGGTCTCGTCTCGTAATACTTGTAGTACCCTCGTATCTGACCAAACCCACGAGTTCAAAGCGCGCACTCATCGAAGGTAAGTGGCCCACCGCGCCCTCCTACCTTCCTCCTCTCTGGCTTCTCATTTCTTGTTCTCGTGTCAGACGGTTAACACGAGTGTGACACTGATTCTTACGTTTTCAGCAGTGTCGAGGAATCGCTGAACATATTAGACAACTGGACCGATGGACCGTCGCCTTCAAGGTTCCTTTCGTCGCAGAGCAGAAGAACAGAATTAGAAAGTGGCGCGTCACCATCAGGTAATTGTCGAATAACGAATCTGTTTTAGGTAACAGTTAGATTAATGTTAGTGTGGATTCTCAATCGGCGTTGCAGACAGGGACAGTAAGCTGAACCTAGCTTGTGATAACCAACTCCATGCCAAAGACGAACAAAGACGTTTGGGATAACACTGAAACATTGGACTGGGTTAGTTGGGATAGCAACGTGGACCTAGCTTGTGATAGTGAGCTCTATACCAAGGACGAATGGAGACGTTTGGGATAACGACTCAACACTGAACTCCGTTGCTTGTGATGGTTGGTTGTACTTAGATTGTGATAGCTAGGATCCTACGACAAATAACAACTCTAAATGCGTTTGGGACAACGTAGCAACAAAGCATGGTCAACAATCTCTTCTCATTTTATTGTGATAGCAAATGTCAGATAGTTTGTGATATTTTTTCTTTATTACCAGATAGAGATTAGAGAGGTATCTTATGCGAGGTTAGCATTACATTTTGCTTGTGGTAGCAAATTCCATCTGATTTGTGATAACCTTGGAACAGCATTGTAAGAATGCATATGACAGCTTAGGAAACCGCCGAAGTACCATTTTTCATTCATATCAGATTAAAATTGAGTACATCTATGTGAGAGTAGCGTTACATTTTGCTTGTGGTAGCAAATTCCATCTGGTTTGTGCTAGCCATGGAACAAGATTGTACGGATGCACACCATAAGTTAGAAAGTCGCCGAAGTACCATTTTTCATTAATAAAAGACAGATATTAGGTATAACTTTGCGAGACTAGCGTTATAATTTGCTTGTGATAGCAAATTCCATAATATATGGAACATTACTCTATGTATGAACATGACCGGTTAGGAAACCATTAAAGTACTAATTGTCAGTAATAACGGAGATCATTATACCCGTTTAGCGTTACATTTTGCATAGGTGGCAATGGAGCAGCGGAGCGCTCTGGATTGTGATGCCTGGAAGACCATGTATTTTGTTTCAATAGATGACGCATCATAACGATGATGCGGCGACCTTACTATAATTAACGTACGCGCATTGTACCAGGGCTGACATTTCGTGGGCAGGCCTAGGATAACGATACATGAATAAATTCTGTTCCATTATAGCCAGCTGAGGTGAACCCTGAGGTAGCGGCCCCTACTGTAGGTGGCAATACTGTCTTCTCTAGATTGAAGCAGGAGGGGCGCATGCCGGCAGATATTCAAATTTGAGCAAAGTGGCTTGCTCTTCGGTGTAGGTCTGACCAAGTAAGTCAATTCTAAATAGAAATCAGATAAATATGAGCAGCAGCTGAAGGCCAAAAGGCTGGAAAACACTGACAACATCAGCCATCACCGATTATTGCAGATGATGTACGTAGATCAGCAGCGAGATTAACGCGTATTCATCATCAATGGCAGAACTTTAGGAATAGCGCTAAAGTCCTGAGTGGGACTCGAGTGGTCATTTGCCATTCACATGGCGACTGGTCAGCACTCTGCCTTAGCTGGATCTCATTAGTCCATCTATGAACTACCGACCTTCGACAGTCTCTCAATTGCTTAGCTGCGATGCTATCAGTAAAAAGTTGAGCTAACTAAAAATCAGCGCCTATCCATCATTTTCTTGTCCCCAAGTCTGATGGATCAACACGTTTGATTCCTCACCTCAAGACACTTAGTCTGTTTACAGAGATAGAACACTTAAGTTAGAAGGCTACTGAACTGGATCAGACTTCTCCGTAGAGATACTTTCTTAACGAATCTGGAATTGAAATATGCAGAGATTTTGGTACCCATTAGGGAGAGTCATAGAATATACTTCAGATTCATATTCAAGGGACAGCTCTTCCAATAAAATGCGGTACCGTTCAGGCTAAATTGTGCCCCTCATGTGTTCACAAAGTTAATAAAACCATTTCTGGCATACCTTAAGGAAAAAGAAGTGTTTCTGTCTGTATTTCCTTCTGTTCGGTTAATTATATCCGGGCAACTGTTAACACTTCCTTTTCTTAATCGATTAAATATAGAAAAGCTGCTTGACCTCCAGACAAACTTGGACACTTTTAGCCCCAGTATTGAATTGTGACAGAAAGAAAGTATCTTTACTTGAGCGGACGAGCCAGATATTATTAAACCTAGTAAGGGCAATAATGCTCAGCAACCAAGAGATAGTCCAAAACTTTGGGGTAAAGATCGGGATCTTGGTGTGAGCTTGTCTTTCATTTCGTTACAGCCGACTATGTACTAACGAGTAAAATTTCTTGCCCTGTAAAAGTCTAAAGGGAATTTTGACTCTACTATGCCACTAACGTAACATAACTTAAGGTCTACCTCGGGTGGTGCTCAAAGAAACTGGCAGATGCGGTCAGAGGTATTGAATTATCCAATTTTTCGTTGTATAATTTCTCGGGCTGCGACATTCGCTGGTCAGGCCAAAAATCTCATGGTTTTTGGTCACCCGAGAAGAAGGTCCCGCATGCTAATTATCTAGAACTACTGGCAGTTTTCTTCGGTTGTGAATGTTTTGCTCCAGACTTCATCGGCTGTCGAATATTATGCCCCATTGTTAATGTGTCAACTATATCCTACATCAATATAATTGGGAGCTTCTAGTTTCCACGTCTAGGCCAGGTTGCGGGACAGCTATGGCAGCTGTGTAAAGAGAGAAATCTTACTGCCCTCTCGTCAAGTATAAAGTCTGGGCGTAATACTGATACAGATGAGGTTTTGCGTCTAAGGGAAGTGGAAACGGCGTGGGAGCTACATCTGTCACTGTCCTGATTTTGACATGTGTTCGGTGTCCCTGAAATTTCGCTTGTAGAAGTAACGCAAAGATCTGATCGAGGGACCCAGGACCCCGCTCCCAGTATTTCTAAAGCTTACCCTGGTCGTCGTGACTGAAAAGCTGTCATTCCGATCAGCGTCTATAATCCATCATATTATTGTGAGCTTAGATTACGGTAGGACCTTTGTCGGGAAGAGATACATGTCTGTTTTTCTACCTTGAAATTTCTCGCCTTACAGTGTGATAAGAGATTAAGAAATTGTTTTAGCTATCTCTCTTTTACCCAAAATGCTACTAACGATGCAGACATAAGAGGCTCTTTGAAGGGCATTTACAGGCTGAGGCCATCTCAACCAAAATATTAATACTGTAGTTGTTCTCAACCAACCAAAGGGGTTGCTGGTGACCGCTGTAGATATTCAGACGAGGAAATCAGCAATGCTGCTAGTCCTAATATCAGGCCAGAGTGCGCAAATTGAAACAGACAACATCTGGATCGATTTGAATGATATTGAAATAGGGATTTCTCAGTTTTTGAAAGTCTCGGGGCCACTCATGTGGCAACAAGTTTTAGTTTTACCGTATTTTACGCTCAAATATCTGTGCAACCAAAGTATTCATTTGTCACTGTAAAGTAGCTTTATCATGGTGCCTCTGTTCTCAAATGGATAAGTCTGTTTCAGCAGAGAGTGGACTAGGTGTGTCATTACTGACACTGTACATGAAACGCGTTTACCACTGCGCCGCCTAAATTATAGTAGGCTCAGACTTGTGGCGGACTGCAGACCGTTTTCTGAGACACCACACAAATCTCTTATGCCAACAATAGCATTTGAGTGAACCAAGTCTCCACACCTTAAACATAACTATGTTATTACGTTATTTGCTTATTACGATGTAACGGATGGTAATTTTTGAACCTATGTTATGTACGTCGACATCTTCGAAGAAACATAAAAATTAGCATTGATATTGCATTTCAAAGGTATACCACTAAAATTGAACAGGGCATAGCTACTAACCCTCAAAGATTTTGATTCTTACTTCACATATCCCTGATACCATGATGTTTGATAAAACTCAACTTAACAAACCACAAGGTATTGTTAACGTTTTTGCAGATTTTTCCAGTCCACATACGCACCTTCCACAAACTTTACACCCGCAGACTCACCTGACTGCGCCTCATTACCCTTGAACATACCAATGATTACGGAGAAACAGGTTGTTGCCGCTTTGAAAAAGATTAAACCCAAGGTATATTCTACTCCAGATCTAATCCCTGCATTTTTACTGAAAGACTGTGCTTTTGTTTTACATAACAGTAGGATAAGTCATTTGGCAATTTTAAGTTATTTTAGATCAATTTTGTCTTAAAATTGATTCCTGTGTCCCTATCCGTTAAATGGCGTAATAAACCGTTCGGATAGTGCATATTAGTAAATAAATAAATAAATAAATAAGTTACCTGTTGTTGAAAGCCCTAATTTGAGTTGTTACAATGGAAATGTACATTTAGTTGACATATACATTGCGTACAATTTGTGTAGTTGCATACAACCTATAGTTTACTATTGCAGAGCGTTAGTAGTACGTTGTTGCAACTCGCTTTGAACGTCTACAAGTATTTACGATCCTGATTATGTGAAGGTCTCGTCGAAGTAAATAGCGCTGTCCCTATGTATCACCCAATTGTTGCAACAACTTGGATTTGAAGAAAATGAGAGTTTGTTGGCCAGGGGTCGGGGAGGAGGTAGGTAGGAGGGCGCGATGAGCCGCTTTCCTTTGCTGCGTGCGCACTTTGAACTGCTGGGTTTGGTCATATACGAGGGAACTACAAGTATTTACTTTAGCGAGACATTCATATAATAAGGATCGAACATCAGGCAAGTTCGTTGAATCATGTAATTAGTAATGGTTATAAGGATCAAAATAAATATTAGTAAATGTGCTTAATATGATGGATAGATAATCTAATTGGTGCAAAAGCGAACGGGGATAGATTTGATTATTGCTTTTATTCCGTGTGAATATTGTTACAGTGATCATTTTGTGGCTGGATGGGAAATAATTCTTGAATCCAGTCTGTGTCAGCGTGAAGGTGCATTGGCGTGGTTCAGGAACCAAAGACCTGGCCAAAAATGCATAAAAATATATAATCGAATAGCATCACGTTTTGAAATATTCAGCTTTATTGAGGTATGGCAAAATTGATTGTGTAGTCGAACATATGTATAGTTGTTATAATATGACATTGTATCACTCACCAATCGACACCCGACACTATACGACAATAATATGTAATTGATATTTTTTTTGTAATTAGTGCATATAAAAAGGATTTTTGTACAATGATAATGTATATTGAAACCATGTGGAACTGTAATTTGAGCCGTCGTACTTGACCGGCCATTTAGACTTTTTAAAAATCGATATATAATTTGTCATCAGCGATCCTAAAAACTCTTTGAACTTAATTTTGAGCTCAATTAAAACATTCTTTGCATATGTACACCATGTTCAATCATTTTGCTTTTTGACAAATGGATATCATATTCATTATCTGTGATCTGGAAAACGTAGAAATTATCTTTGTTTTGTAAAATTTAGCGCATCTCTCTAATTTTGGCCATATTTAAGTACTTTTGAACCACTGTGACGTCGATAGCGTGTGGGTTTAATATTAAATGCGTCTCAAAGGATAAATCTTTCTCATAGTATATTTAACTATGAACCCTTACTATGTCCACCTTTTGGAAGATTTGGAGAATCGGTACACGTTTTATTTATAGTATATCTCGTATAATATCTCTCAGCAATCTATGCTCACCTATTGGGACTGTCCAGCTTGAGCGCTAAGGACTCAATACAGAAAATGTCACAACTTCTTCAAACTTTCATTTATCGGAATAATTCTTTCACATTTGTGAAAGATACCAGATTATATGCAAATGAAACCAGCAGTATTTTCGATTACAGGAAACTTGCCAATTGAGTATCGTCAATTTATTCTGTTTTTCTATCGCAATTCTTGTCTAGTCGTTAGTTCTAGCAAGCTGTGTGCCAGTTTGCATTGCCAGTCGGGTCACTACTGTGACCGCTAGATGCCGCCGATTCTGGCCCTGTAGTACATTCGCGTAATAGATGGCACTTTGTGGTGTCTTACTTCGATAGACCTTATATTCTGAATAGGGTAGAGTTGTTTAGCTTCGGCTCGATGTCCATAGAGACCAAGCCTCCACTATGCTGAAAAGTTTCCAAAATACCACGGATCAGTTGTCCATGGTTGGCCGCCTGTGGTCGGATGAACGAAAGCTACATTACTAATTACCAAATAATATTGAGACAACAAACATGAACATCAGTATCTTTTGCAATCTCCAGTATGCTGGACGCCATCCTAAAAATTACAACGACTGCATTGCAGCAACCAAAAGATGAAACAGTATTGCTGATCAAATAGCAGGAAATATCAGTTGCTGTGTTGCGACAAATTAGATGTGTAGCGGAGGGTGATTTTGAACAAAGCTGAGTGGACAGTCTGGCACCGAAAACGAAAATGTCACTACCGGAAAACTGCTCTCTTTCGCCCGACAAATCAGGCGCTTTGTTTTTCCGCACGTCCGCTCCCAATTTCCACGGTACGGTTGTGAGAACAGCATTATGCAATGTTGCCAATACCTGTGTGTTTTATGAAGGGATCGGCGATAAATATTTAATCGGTAAAACGATTTGTTTAGAATCAGTAGGACCCGTCAAACGTTTCCTTCGATAACTATCTTCCTTAGAAGTGTACCCGTAATTTGAAAATATTGATGTACGAAAGGTCGAAAAAGTGTACTTACTAAATGAATAGGTTTTTTGGAAGTTAAGCCCCAGTTTTCAGCTCATTGACTTCTTTATTTCCTAGTCCGATAAAGACTCTGAGGAGTAAAGGAATGATCGTATAGACAATTAAGCAACAATTGTCCTTTTGAAGTCCATCTATCGAAGAAAGAAACTAAACCTAAACATATTCGAGCTTAGTTCACGTGATCGGACTCCAGAACCTTGAAGGAAAGGTATATATGGTTCGCTCCAAACCAGCTACTGGATCATACGTTTTTTACTTCCAGGTCTCTGCTTGTGCTTTGTTAGTGGACGCACACGCTTCACTTCGCCATCTCAAGGCCAAACTGCCGAGTATTACATTATTTCAATGAATATGATTTTCAGTCATCACTTTGACGATATTGAAGAAAGCAACAGTACCTTGTGAATCCAGCTTGCAAACCAAGAAACTACGCTACGTATTACGTTGAGGTCAGCATACACTTTTCACCTATTAATTTATCTTGAAAGCTATACGATTATGTAGTTGTAGTCACCGTTCTTGGCGGATCAAAGTATGACTACCAGTATCCCTTTATATGTATATCTCCATCTCCGTCATACATACACATGCAACCTACCCCTGTGTGTGACCGTTTGTTCGTTAAGGTCAAAGACATTTTTACGTTTTTTAGTTGAGTCTCCATCTCGAAATTTTGTCGTGAGGTATGAGTGCCCTTCAGCCATATTTGTCAGAGTGACAACTTACTTGACATCGGCGTGCAATTCGAGTTGTCCTGTTATCAATGTTCAATATAAAATTGTACAATGCCCGGAAATACGATGAATGGAGAAGGCCAAAGCTCGTGATAAATTTATAAGAGTATTTCCAGGAAGAGAATGAAAACAGCGGTCCCTGTTACCTACTGCATGCGTACTGGAGAGAGTAGCAGATGCACTGAAGATTAGTCTGCGCAGTGTTCCGCCCATGGTACGAAGACTCGATCTGCTTACTTATTTCATATGGCATGAATGACGTAGCCGCCAAGAACGGTAACTACAACTACACTCATAAAGTCAATCACACAGATAACAAAACAATTTTGTTTATAGCGAATACTACTAAAATGCACATAACAATTGAAAAAAGAGTATATAAAACAAGACGTGATAGAACAAAAGACATCAGCTGCCTATTTGCTGTAATAGAGAACTATAATAGTAATTAGTTTGTTGGGCACAGAAATCGTGTCACGCAGCGACTTCCCATGACTCAAATGACACAACACATTCTTTAGAACGAAAGTTGAGGTGTATGTAACTATATAGGGCAAAAACATTGGGTGTATGAGTTCTAATTATTTGCAAGGCAAGCAAGCTAGTAAAAAGCGTGCTGCAGTTGCTGATCAAAAGTGTGATTTGAAGAAAACAGATTATATATAAAATACAAATACAAGATAAAATAACAGAGTGACAGGACACCTGCCTTCATTTTTTAATAACTCTAACTCATCTGTAGGGAAACCTTTTCACAGACGTAATCTTAAATTGTTAAGTTTCTGATTGCATGTTTTGCTGCCACCTATTGTTGGACTATATCGAATGATTTGGCAGCATTTAGTATTGTAAGCTCCTGATGATCACATCCTGCTTTGACGAAGTACTATTTATTTGTCTGAAACATGCATCGTCGAAAAGGTCATAGTTTAAATTTTTTGTAATTCTCGGCACTTTTGAATTGTCAGCTTGTCAAGCATGTACGTACTTATACCTATGTCCATTTTAGTCTGATTAACTTTCGCCCTGACTTAAATGTCAGCTTTAACGTTTACGGATGCGCTATTTCCGACTGTTGAAAGCCTCTAGGACTATCTGCCCTACTAACAAAGTTTCTCAGAAAATTTAGGTATTTGCACCAAACGAATAATCAGGATTTATGCTACATATTTACATAGAAAAAATCTCGAAATTTACATTTTTAAATGTTTTATGGAGGAAAATAGATTCACCGTAAACGCCAAAAATTGCATTCACACTTAGTATGAAGCCCGCCTATTACATTTTTTTAGATAGACCCCGGTATGTACTCACTTGATACGGGCTTTTAACTAAGAAAAAACGATATGCGCGGTATTTTCTAAGGAATGAAGCAGCTCCGCTATCGGCGCTGTCCATGCCAGGTTTTCTCTAAGCATCTTGCCGCGCAAATCGTGACTTGATTGATTGGTTTCGACTTGCCGGCATGTTTATTATAAGTTGCATCCCTCTACATTTTTCATTAATATATTAGTTAAAAATTGTCTTAATATTTATAAAAGTGTTCTTAGTTGCAAGCATCAAAGTATTTTGCTTTAGTAAGTTTTAATAAAACAAGTCTCAAATCTTTGATGGTTATTTTGATGATAAATTGACAGAAAGTTTTTATTTTTGTTACCAAAATGTATGTTGTGTATTATGTGTCATATCTCAGTCGTTTTTATGTGAATAGTTTACAAGTCCAAAAGCTTATTATTATCATTGGCGTGATGTTTTACGAGGAAAAGTGTAGTGAGTGAGAGTGCCTATTTTATAGATATTGCTTTGACATACTTGGTATCAGTATCCCCAAAAATATCCAATACTTCAATATAATATTAAATGATACGATATTAAAATACATAAAATGATTGTCTCTTGGCGCAGATATAAATTTTTATCATAATTACATAGTTAAGACCAAGCATACGCCGAATTTGAATTATAGGTGGTTTAAACTAGTTATTCTTAACATAATGCGTTGCTTTCTTAGCCCGTATATCGCATAACTAGTAGCTATGGCCTAGTTTGATATATTTTTTTCTCAAAAATGATTGATATGATATTATAAATTATCTGATGCATGATCTTATTTTATTAGTCAAGTAAAAGTACAACATAAACAACAAAAATCTTTAATCGCGGTTTTCTCAAAACTTGTTCAAGTGGAGATACGGAGGTCTTTCTTGATAGGGCAGTTATAACAATCTACGTAAATACATCTTAGAGCCTATCTTATTTTCTCTGAATTTTGTAAAGCTTGGCATCATCGCCGGCCCATCCAATCTGTCGGTCCTATGTGCGTGATGGTCCTCCGGAGGCGTGGTGGGAGTCCGAATCGCCGATGCCCGGAGCTTCGAAGCGTGCTGGAAGATTGGCAGTGGAACGCGACAAGAAAACTGATAGCGGCAACAAATCGAAATGCTATTTTATCGGATGGGCTTGCTTTGCTTCTGGGGACGGGTCACCACTTCTCGCGTTTATAACCCTTGAGGAGGATGACGTGCGACACGACGGTACAAGGAGCGATTGCCCTTTCCAGATTGTTGCTTGCTTAGCGGTAGGGATGTACATAAAGGGAAAGGGTTATAATGGAGAAGAAATGTTTATAGAGTGTCGGATAACGTTTATATAGCACCTAACTTACTGTCTTTAGTTGTTTCACTGTCGGACAAGGGATGGAATCCTCAATTCCCTGTACAATTTGGGTTTTGAAGCAGGCATCACTACAGTTCTGGAATTCTATCAATTCCTGAAGCTATACATGCGTAACCTGCAAATAAACATTAATCTGACGAATTATTTGGAAAAAATCAATATGAGTGGGATCGAGACTCCATATTTTCGATACCCTAGCAACGAAGGAAGAGTCGTATCAGTCAGGTCATCTGCAGACCCGAGAAGAGGCTGTGATATTTGATTAGGGCTATGCTTCTATTTTTCTCGTCAGAATTTTTATACTCTGTGAGAAGGTCAGGTTTTGATCTGATCTGGACTAGTGCTTTGCATGTCTGCTCCCACTACCCAAGTAGCACCATAAAACATTTTAGATTTATTTGATGCTTGAACCGGTTTTATTGGGGTTAATAAAAATATAATGGTACTAAAGTTACCTTGTAGTTATACTGCCAAAACTTAAGAACTGTATTTAGTACTGAAGAATCTAATAAGTTTACCAAATAACATTGAATAATTAATTTTCTTATTGTAGTTTTAAAATGGTTTAACTTTAAAACTTTTCAGTTTTATGAAGAACTTGCGGGTTGTTTGGTTTTATTATGCTCTACTTTGTGACGTTGCAGATCTAAAAAGTTTTAAAGATTTTCATAATATAAGTAATAAACCCATTATCAAATTTGCTTAGTTTCACGACTCTTGTATCAGCCAATAATACGCATTAAACCTATTCTTTATCTTTCTTTAAAACCGCTTTCTTAAAAGTAATTTGCAGGCTATTTTGAAACTGAACGCTGTTAACTTAATGCATTTGGTTATCGTATAGACTGACTATGCTTCCTGTTAGAACTAATAAAACTAAGCTCATCAAATCTTAGTGGAACAGTGATGCAACGTATTGTTAATTTTAGCAATGCTACTGTTAAAACCATATGACAGCACTACGACACGTCGATTTTAAGGTTAGATTTACATTAAATACACGCGGCATTCATCACATCCGCAATAAAACTTAACGGTTTCAATTTTGAGGCCACTATGCTTTTATTTAGGAGAGGTGGTTTTGAAACAGAACAAAATAGAAGGTTTTTCTGTCGATTGACTGAATAGTTTTGTTTAAGTTTCGGCCATTTTCTTTCTCGAGACGCTGGAAGCCATCATCGATAACAATATTGAGAATTACATAGGAATGATAAATAAATAATAACAATAAACGCGTAATTTCAATTTACTCTAACATTAAGAAACATAAGATTACTTCAATAAATTTTTTAAAACATTTGCTCAATACATGTTTTTCTGACCATTTAGGTATTGCATTTCATTTTAATTTGCAAACTTTAAGACCTGTCAGGAAGAGAATAAACTACAGGCCTATCACTGATGAAGATCTTTTTAAATTATACAGTAAAATTGAAACAGTCGACTGGATCTTTTTGTCTGATATTAGTTTACTGACCACTAAACTCGAACGATTCATAAACATCTTAACAAATAATGTCTCTGAGTGCTTGCCAATCAAATCTAGGTTAGTATCAGAGGGTTGTCGCAACAAAATGAACTGGTTTGATCACGAATTGGCTCAGATGAGAGAGAATTTGGAACTAATAACACAGATTAATGAAGATAATTCCCAAGTAGTGTCAAAGAAAATTTAAACGCCTTCTTCGTCAGCATTGCTGAAACCATTATTGCTGAAATTCCAGCTACCCAGTCGAACTTCAAAGATTTTATACAGACTAGTGATACACTACATTTCAACTTTCTAACTGTTTCATTCAATGATGTTCGAGACGCTAGCAAAAACTTAAAGAATTCTAAAATTAAAGATGCTTACGACATCGACGTTAAAATTATGAAGACCTTAAATAACTTGATTGTATATCCTATATCAAAATTGAAAGACATGTGTGTAGAAAATAATGTCTTCTCTGCCCAATTATAGCAAAAATTTTCGAAATACTTCTGAAGAATCAGATATGTGAATACTTCGAAGGTAACAATTTATTCTGTAACAACAACTTTGGATACCGTACCAACAGATCAGCGAAGACAGTAATGAACGATTTTATAAGTTTCATCAACAAATGTCTGGAAGATACAATGTTTGCTCTCGCTAACTTCTATGATCTTACAAAAGCGTTTGATTGTGTCCAACATCACATTTTGATTCAAAAGTTATTGCTATGTGGTTTTGGTAATAACGGCATGTCCTTAATTGCGTCTTATTTATCCGACGGTATGTTAGTTTTCAAAATTGTTTATCTAACAATGTACAAATTAAGCGCGGAGTTCTCCCAAGGACGTGTCTTGGGACCGATTCTTTTTTTGATTTACGTCAATGATCTATCAAACTGTAGCATCAATCAATATATATTATTTGCGGATGACACGGCATCAATATGCTCCAATCACAACTTTGACCATGTATTACTTGATTCTCAGCAGCACTTTGACAACATTCAAAACTGGCTTAATGCCAACAGTTTGTCAATCAACATAGCGAAAACTCAATCTCTTCTACTCAGTACTCATCCACATAGAAGTAATTTAGTAAAAAACAAACCATGAAATTTCTTTAAGTGATTCTTGATGCAAACTTAACTTGGGAATCACACATCATCTCTTTATCAATGAAGTTATCTAAAATCCTATATATGATACGTAGTTTAAATATCTACGTAACAAAATCGACTTTAATGACAGCCTATTATGCTTACTTCCAATCCAACTTGCAATACTGCATACTGATTTGGGGTCTTTTATGTCATGTATCGAAGGTGTTTGCTGTTCAGAGACGATGCTTGAGAATAATAGCAAATTTAGATTTCAGACAGTGTTGCAAGACGACATTTATTTATCGACCTAAAAATTTTAACTGTGCCATGCACATACATACAGTAATGGTCAAAAGTATATATATATTAATATGGATATTTACCTAAATATCTTTAGAAAACGAATTTATACTTCATCGCTTCATGAACAAATGCGTTATTAGTAAAAAACTAAATTCCTTGTTTTTACATTATCTGCAATGAACACAATACAAGTATGAATATAAGCACTTTTTTATGAGGGACAAAAATATGCAGACAAATTCTTTTCAACATTAGTTTAGTACAGTTTCGTGTCAGAGGAGGATTAGTTTGTGTTCATCAAGTATTGTGGAATAAGTTGAGTAATTTTAAGACCATGCTGCGTGGTCCAGAAATTTCTTTCGATGTGAAGACTAAGATCATTGAGTTATACAAAGGTGGTCAACGTCAAGTCGACATTGCCAAAAATTTGAAGCTGAAGCGTAAAGCAGTTTGCGCAATATTGAACAAATATAAACAAAAAGGTATCTTGGAAGCCTCTAAGAGAAGTGGTCGGCCTAGAAAACTAAATGTTAGATCAGTTAGATTAATAAAACTAATTTCGTCCAAAGGTCCGTTTAAAACTCCAAGACAAATAAAAGCCGAAATCAAGACAAAAGGAATAGTCAGTGTTTCTACGAAAACTATAAGTAGAAGATTTAATTATTTGAAGTTATTTACATGTCGCCCGAGTAAGAAGCCGCTAATCTCGAGGAAAAACCGTAAGGACCGATTACAATTTGCACGGTTGCATCTTGATTGGAGCATCTGTGACTGGAAGAGGGTATGTTTCAGTGACGAATCCAAGTTCAATATGTTTGGATCAGATGGTGTTCATTACGTTACACGTCCTAGTGGACAAAAATTGAACCCCAAGTACACTTTGCCCACTGTCAAACATGGAGGCGGGTCTGTTATGGTTTGGGGGTGCTTCTCGGGGTTTGGGATGGGACCTTTACATAGAATAAATCTTATATCAAGAAACTTCTACAATCTATGGCGAGACGATGTCAGGAGGTGATTGATAATCATGGTTATGCTACAAAGTATTAACACAAACCTGGTTGGTTTTCTATAATTCAATGAACTTTGCTTCTTTTTACTATAATTGTTTTGCTTTGTCTACATATTTTTGCCCTTCATAGTTTCCGTTTTTGCAATTAATTTTTTATTGAAGGGAGTCTAATGAATTTATTCATGTATAAGTGAGTATTATGCTATAACGAATTAGGTATACATGTTGGTGTATTAAAAAAACAAGTTAAAAAAGAAATACAGCACAATATTAATTTGTCTATATACTTTTGTCCATTACATACTGGAATGTCTGATCCACGTTAAAAATAATTACGATGATTACAGAACTCCGAGAGAGATTCACAAATATAACACAAGGTTCAACAATGAATTAATATCAGAGTACATAAGACTATCAAAAACTAGACACGGAAGTAATTATTTCGACGCGGAATTCCTTAATGCGCTGCCCCGGTTTTGTCAAACACTCAAGTCAACCATTTTTAAAGCAACTGTGAAAAGATATCTAGTGACGAAAGCTTTTTATATCATAGAGGAGTTTTTGAATAATGATTTTACCGAACTTGTCCCATAATTGTTGACTATTTGTTTTATAACTTTGTTTTCGTTTGTATTTTTTGTGTATGTGTTATTTTTGTATTACATCTTATTATTCTCCAGACGTGTGTAAGGACATTTTAGTACAAACATCTAAACATCTAAATTCTAACCTAGGCCTTATCAAGTTTTTTTTACCCTTTATTGTTACTTTGTGTTTTATGTTTGCCTTATTTTACGTTTATTACAATCTTAAGATTTAATTCAAAACCTATTGGTTTTAATTGCAGTTTCACAATTTCAACGCATACTTCAAATGCTTAGTAAACTCGTCGATGCTATTTGGGTAGCATCCATACTTGATGCTGCTCAGGAGAGAGCTTTCTGACCGATCAATTAGCGATCCCAAGCCTCTCTCACATCGACGGACGGTTGGCGATCTGACCCTACCAACATGGTAGCTGTCGTTGCTGTACAGAGCTTTTCTCAGTCAAGCCATCATGCATTGTACCTGTCAGACAAATCCACCAAGCTTTTCTAACTTTTTCTAATACTGCTGACCTCTGTACATTAGGTACAACTGCTCCTTTGTTTCTAAGGAGTCGTGTTTCTGTCTCAAGAGGTCTTTTAGTAGTTCTACTAAGGTGACTTCAACCCTTTCATAAAAGCCGCATTGCCGCTAATCGAGAATTTTACTTACGCCCCTGTTCCAGCACAAAAAACGAAGGATGAAAAATGTTTACTCACATTCACTTAGCAAATGTAGTATTTCTGAGCCAGGAGATCAGATTAGCTTTAAACGAGATGACCGGTAGTGTTTGTAGCATTTGACTTTAATATGGATCCATGACAGTCTCTGTTAGTAGCAGTACGCTATTTCTTCACTAGGGCAGCTAAGAAATAATTTAGCGAATAAGTAGCTTCGTATACTATTCCACATGCTTTAGAAGACTTTTTGGGTCTGCAGGTATTCAGAGGGGCTCTGAACCCAGAACTTTGGATTTAGCAGTCCTTTTTGTTAATTACGCTAATCCTTCATTTGGCGAATTATTCCCAGATTGTGTCATACTCTTTACCAAGTCACCAAACACAATAAGAACCACGGCGGAGGATTTCTTTCGTTCATGTACTGTGCCACAGCCGCCCTAGTCTTGCTTGTGGTTAGTTTAAAAGGTCTTGCAAAGCTGATAGTTTGACAGCCTAATTAACACAAAGATCGTCAAGTGATCATTACAACAAATAACCCTACCATTGCGTTAACCCTAATAATGAAACATGGGATCTGCTTCGACAAAACCCTATTTGAACCTATGACTCCCATTATTTCCGAGCAGCCGGGATGTTATCCTTGGCTGTTTTATCCGACGGCAATTCGTATGCTTATTGTAATGCTCCCACTTCCGATTCCGTTTCCGTCGCTCTCATTCTTCCCACGCTGACTGCCTCTCATCTAGTTTAACGGAGTTACTGTATCGCTAACGCCACCAAAGCCAACAATAGTGCCGTAGAATTAGCGGATTGTTACAAAAATATTTAATTTTGTACATGTAAGAAAGGATCTTGAATGCGGGAACAGATCGCATTGTACTCCAGGCGTATTGAAACCAAAATCCC
This sequence comes from Acanthoscelides obtectus, assembly GCA_963669975.1. NCBI lineage: Eukaryota > Metazoa > Arthropoda > Insecta > Coleoptera > Chrysomelidae > Acanthoscelides > Acanthoscelides obtectus. The sequence continues at coordinate 63,590,214 of CAVLJG010000003.1, read as the reverse complement.
CGTTGGTAGAAGTTCCCTGAAATAGCATTAGGCGCCAGTCTGGTAAAAGGTAGGGGCAATCAAAAAGATTATCTTTTTTCACTGTTTTAAAATGAATGCTGTCAGTGCTATCCATTTTTTATCTTCACCAGTTAGGCCCGATTTCACTAATGACCTGAGGGGTTGAAAATTTGACCCTATAGTCAAAACTGACCCATCACAAGATGTTTTTGAAGTAATTGAAAATACTCGATTTCTCCTAAAGCCCTCTCAAAGCAGAGGATAAACTTAGATTTGTATAGGAAGGGGCTCTAATCCCCATATTGAATCGAGAAACTCTTTATAAATCATCTATCACCTGGTTTCGCCTCAAGAACCCATTTTTTCCTAGAGTCAAATCAGACCAATCATAAGACGTTTCTAGAGGATATACATACTCGATTTCTCCTAAAATACGTACCAAACTAGCGAAAAACTATATAATTTGTGTAAAATGGGCCGCCAATTCTCGACTTAAATAAATAAATTTTCCATAAATTACCTGGTTTGAATACAAAACCTGCTTTTCCTCCTTATAGGTTTGTAATAGGTCAGTAAAACGCGATCATTGCGGTAGAAAATATTTTTTTCAATAAATTCTTTGGAGACGTAAATATGATTGCAGAATGCTCATTCTTTAACAAACGTCGAGTAAATATTCAATTTACTTGATTTTCGCGAGAAAATCTCTTTCTTTCCAATTACTTTTATTCTCAATACATGCTAAAAGGTATTTTTTCTGCTTCATCGTGAATGACACCACACAAAAATTACCTTCTCCGTACACTGTATGGCTTCTCTATAATATATTAACAAACATATGTCTGTTATTCCAACCCATGATAGTTCCATTCGAATCAAACGTTTATTTTTGAACTTCACAAATTTTAATTACGTAATATGATATGGAAGTTGCTGGACAGCTGTTTCGATTATAATAGAGACCTTTTCCTGTGCTTTTCCCCGTAGAAACACGCATATTATGCTGGATGAGTACTGAAATACCTTTATTATAAATATGATTACTCCATAAATCACAGATATTGTGTTATTCAAACTTCCCACAGGACAAATTACAATACCAGATGCCAATTAAGTGAATATGTTGAGGCACTTTCATAACTATATCATGTTTCACAAAGTTATTTCTCTCAGGTAAGTATAGTGACACTGTTAGTTTCAATAAAATTAGCTGTTCTGTAAAATTTTTCCCATCGTTTGACCAGCCTTCGCTCTGAGTGGTAAGTTTTGACCCTATTATACAGGCTGTAAGCGTTATGGTAGTCATTACTGAAATGGGTAATAGGGGTGGTCAAAACAAGTCAAAAAGTTCATATGACCCATGCTCCGAAAGTCAATAAATGTTTGTCTAAATGGCTTCATAGTTTACAACTTTAAGGGCCGATTTCACCAACATTAATATTATGGACCAATGGGAAAATACTTTATCGATATGCAATTTGACAGAAGCTGTCAAAGGTCTCTGAATATTAGTGATTTCTATTGAAATATTGAATAAAATCGTGAAAATTCGACTGTATTATAAACAAGACGACTTTTTGATTCTAACATGATGCTTTTGTACAGAAAAAAACAGGACAACTTTCATGTATTTTGATATATGTTATAGGTTTACATTTAACCCGTTAATCCACTCAGCGAATGGGCAAATAATAGGTCGATTTTCTAGCTGTTAAATTTGGCAGCAGGTTTGGACGTTTGTTAATGCATTGCACTCTCTAATTTACCAGCTTCAATATACTGAAAGTTATCATTACATACCTGTTGAATAGTGTGGATTTGTCTGTATTTTGCAAGAAAATAGAATATAAAATACATTCCATCCAATTCCTCATCTTCCTTCACGTCATAATAGTAATCATTTATTAATTTATGGGTTAATGAATTTCTTCAAAGCAATAAAAACATTATGTCCTCTCCATCCTAAAACACAGATAATATGTGTACGACGTGTCAATCCCTACATCTCCCTGATGCATAATGCAATTACTATGGACATAGACAAAAAAATATGAAAAATGTTTCACAAATAATGGCCTTTTAAGTCCAAAAATCATCAAAACTAGTAATGTTTATTGTTTGTGTTTTTGACTGGCGGTCGTTGACTAGCGGGGATATCTATCTGTCACTCGAGGGTTGCCAAGTCTAACGACGATCACTTCCCGTGGTGGAGGGTGCGAAATGAATCTTTTACATTTGCTGGTTTTACATTTTTTTCATGAAAATTTACTAGGTATCATGACTATAAGCATCTTTGGTAGATTGCTCTATCCGGAATGGGAAAGATCTCCTATTTATGAAAATATTTTTGGTATCATCTAACCGTTGCAATCAGTGCACAAACACTGTGACTTATGACTTATAGTATAACCCGCTGCCCTATCAATACAAATTTAACATACAGGTCGCCTAGCCGTGGGAATGCAGTGGACGGGATGAATATCACGGCAGCAACTGATGATTTGGGCATGTCTGGTAAGAACGTATGAAGTGAAACTCGCTAACTTCACAAATTTGAAGATTTTGTACAATTTCTTTGAAAATCATGAAAGATATGTCTGATTTGGCAGGGTAATGTCGCAGCCAAAGGGCAGTCACTCTTTCTGACACAGTCCGGATCGAAAGATGACGATACTCGTGAAATGTATTGATACTTATAAATATAGGATCCTATCGAACATCCCTACTGTCAAGATGTATAACCCAAGGTACCGGCGGAGCTACTTTGCGGCGTCATGAAAATAATTTTAAATTTTTATTTGCATTTTTTCAAGTGTTGTGCAATGATTTTGGGAAAAATGTCACGAATAGTCTTATTAAGCATAGTAGAGTATATTTCAACAGTTGGCGGAACTTACTCCACTAGGACCAGGAGGGTGAAACGGGATATTAATGTACAATCTGGCAACCCTGTCGCACCCTCACAAAATGGCCACTGAGAACCACACAAGTCACCGTGTTGTGATTGACTAGCATGGAATTAAACCTTCAGAGTATGTTTTGTGACTGGTACCAAGAGTTGACAGAGACCACACATGTGTACACTCCTTGAAATGCAATAATCAGCTGTATTCAAATAATGTCTAATATAAATATAACCTAGAATGTGTACTCGTGAAAAAAGAAAAATATGGCAAATGTGTAGTTTTTTTGCAGGTTTTATAGGTTTGCTGGTAGCTTTAAGGAATATATTTGGGAATTTCTTAATCGCTGTGAATATAGTGTGGATGTTTGTTCAGTTCCTGAACAACGAAAAATATTCAACTTTATGGATGTATGGATATCAAAAAACTTGAATGGTTTTGTGGGAATTTCAATCTAAGGTGCCATAATGGTTCTGATGAACGGCAAGTAAATGAATGAATGTTTGGAAACGAGCAATATCTTTTGGTAGAGCCAGCCTGTCATCAAGTAGGTGCTTAATGGCTATCTACAAGAGGTTTATAGGAACAAACACCCAGTATCACATATCAATTGAAGAAAATAATATAAACATGAATAAAAAATCAACAATAGTAATTAAAACATGAATTTAATTCAAAAATCAAACATTTCTTAAAATTTTGACTGAATTATATGTAATTTCTTAATATTCAATAAGCTGGTAATGTTTCAATGACAAGTTGTCATCTCATACTTTGACAGTATTTTGTTTGCATAGCTATTGGTTGCTAAAATTTGTTGATTGGAACTTGAAGCTCATTCGCTGTATCTGACGGTCTGTTACCCTATAGGTAGTGAATAACGGACTGTTGTTGGTGAAATTGGGCCTTAGTGCTTTATATCGACCACAATCACCACAATCTTACCAATTTTTATAATCTAATCTAAAACATTTTTAAATTGGGTAATTAACAAATAAATGGCGTTAAGTTAAGCCAAAATTTGTAGTCAGTGAGTAAGTAAGTTTCATTAAATTGAATATTTAAAACACGCATGACAACAGCGCGTCGGTCATCATCACTCTTATCGAACCGGCAATCGATCGCAAACGGTAACAGTGGTTAGTATTTTGTTTTGTTTTTGTTCGCGTACATCGTCGTGTTGATTTACAATGTTAACGAATCAAGAGTTCGCCGACATGTTGTTAGTTTATGGTGAAGCTCATCAGAATTCAAATCTTGCAGCTCAAATTTATCGCGACAGATTTCGCCAACGGGTACACCCAGACAGAAGGACATTTGTTTAAGTGTACCAAAGACTTCGAGATACAGGAAGTGTTCAGCCTACTAATATTCGCACTCGTAAAAGACAGGTTACTGTAGAGCAGGAGGAACAAATTTTAAATATCATGGAAATCAATGCACTCGGGAATTACAATTTTTTTTTATAACCTCTTATCGCACGTCGTACTCTCTCTCTTTCTCTTTCCGGCAAATAGTAAATCCGTCAATTCCATTAGGCGCGTTCGCCCCTAATACGTCTTGCCAGCTGTATATCTTTCGGCATGATCGTTACTCGCTTAGCGTGGATCGCGCACAAGTTCGTATCCTCGAATAGTCCGACCAGGTACGCTTCGCTAGCTTCTTGGAGTGCCATTACAGCAGAACTTTGGAATCGCAAATCGGTCTTGAAATCTTGCGCTATTTCACGGACCAGCCGTTGGAAAGGCAATTTTCTGATCAACAATTCGGTACTTTTCTGATAACGACGAATTTCTCTGAGAGCCGCGTAGGACTATCGCATACCATAGTCCATAGAATCCTACGGGAAAATTTGCTTTATCCCTACCATGTACAACAAGTGCAAGAGTTAACCGAAGATGATTCTGTAGGCGATTTGAGTTTTAGCGAACAAATGACGGCAGCGAATTATGATAATACCATTCATGTAAAGAATATCTGCTTCAGTGATCTATACATATCTGAACCAGTTTGGTTAAAGGATATCAAGTTATTTAAGGTCTTGATAATTTTAACGTCGATGTCATGAAGATTTTTACTTTTAAAAGTATTTAAGGGCTTAATTGGGCCACGTACCTGGTTGAATGGAACAGTTCCAAAGTTAAAATGTAATGTACCTCTAGTCTGTAAAAAAAGATTTGAAGTTTGAGTAGGTAGCTGGAATTTCAGCAATAATGATTTCAAGAATGCTTACAAAGAAAGAGCTTAAACCTTAAACCATACGCACTGGGAGTAGAAGAATGGGATTTTGATGATTGCACACCATTGGCCTTAGTCAGATCCCAGAAAGGTGCTTGTATATTTAACGCTCTAACAATGCATTCATCGTTTCGTCATCCTGATTTTTGATCGGTACTTACATATGCCCCATTTACCGTTCAATGAAAAATAGGGTAGGGCTTACTTCTGACTCTGTGTTTAGCCTGTTATGCCTTGCATGTAATTGTTTGAGACAGATATTTGATGAATGACTGTGTCATCATACTCATTGCAGATAAAGTGGAAACTACGCGGTAAACGTTGAGTACTCTCCCTATTTCAAGTACATACCTTATTCTAGAGTTTGATCGACCTAACATTATGCTCAAAAAAAGTATCTGAAAACTTTTGCAAAAGTGTTGGTTGAGACTTCCCTTAGGTTTATTTAGTGATATAACGGACTGTGTTATACTTTCCTTGAAATACTTTTTTTTATAATCCGGAAATTAGAAATGTTATCGAATTGAGTAACTCAAGATTCAATACAGAAGAAATATGTTTATTAATGCACATTGCCATTAATTACAATATTCTTTGTATTATTTAAGAAAATGTCAAACTTAGATTTGATCTGCACATTTGCAAAGGTAATATTCTTGATCGATGACTCAGGTAAACCAACAATGAAAATGGGGTTGAGCACTGAGTCTCCTTGGATATTCTTGAACTCAATATTCCTAATGAACGGAGTTCTTTCATTAACCGGTTCCCAGTGAAAATCTCTATTGTGAAGACCCGCGTCACTTCCGTTGTAAATCGTTGCAATTGCTATACCTTCTTTTCTAAGATCAACCATCGTAATGTCATGATAGCTAATGTCTTCAACTAAACCGCCTCTACCTCTTCTTGACTTTATAAACAATCCTCTATTAGTGCCATTGAAGATGCAGTTCCTTACTGTTACGTTCCTTAATCCTCCAGCTGTGACACTTCCTATGCTGACTCCTCCATGTCCGGCATACATGTGGCTATTTTCTATGAGTACGTCTACTGTCGGAATTCTGGTGTTACGTTCAATATTAGAATCTAGTGCTATGCAGTCGTCTCCCGTACTAATATTGACACCTGTTATGTGCACTCGCTTACAAGAGTTGATGTTTATACCATCAGTGTTCGGTCCTGGATCTACGTAGTTTGCAGGGTTCCTTATCTTAATTCTTTTAATCACTACATCATCACAGTTTTTCAGATTAACGTTATACATGGGACTACTCTTCACAGTGATGTCTTCTAGAAGTAGGTTTCGAACCCAGAATATTTGCAGAAACACTGGTCTCGTACTTGGCGGAGGCATTCTTGCCCACCAGGTCTCTCCATGACCATCTAGCATGGCATTTCCCCTAATAGTAATGTTACTGTGCCCAAAAGCTCTGATCAGTGGTGTGAATGGCAGGGTGATCTTATTACCATTAGGAATCGTTTCCTCCAGTGGTGGGTACTCCTTGGGATCATCCAGAAATCTGAGTACGACTTTATCAGCAAAGTCCAGGGTAATATTGGACTTCAATTCAACGGCCCCACTCAAGTACTGTCCATGAGGGAAATAGACAATACCTCCATAGTTCCTTGCAGCTTCGTTGATGGCTCTCTGGATGGCTTCAGTACATGGTTTGCTTCCAGTATGGTCTGCACCGAATTTAGTCACATCATAGATATCACTTGCAGTAACTGTGAATAAGATAGCGGTGAAGTAAATAAACGCAACCATGTTGACAGCGGTTGAGTGATTTGTGCAGGGATCCTTTTTATGGCCGTCTCCATATTTTTAATAACGCTTATCTGATTGAACTATGCTGATAATATCTGTTATCTCAGTTTTCCATGGATCTTAATTGGAGGTGATAAGTGTATAGAGGGTAATTCAACAGAAAATGATAATACTTGTCGAGCATAAAGTGCATCGGAACGAAGAAATTATGTTTGCTATGCGCCGCTCATGAAACAAATTGACAACAGAAAATGATGGTATCCTTAAAATAAAGCTGAGCTGAGAGGGCATTAAAGAGTTTTGCTAATCACAAAATGACATACATAATCATTAACCATAACCTGTAATCCATCAACTTCTTATTGCTTAAACGTCAATATTATCGGCTACATATGCACTATTTGTAGCTGTTAGAACTGTCTGTTACTTTTCTTATGCACTTTATGCACCTCTTAACAAACTTACCTTACACGAGATCTGTTCCGCTGTAAAACAATTTTTGTAGGATTTCAGGCCTTTATATTTAAACCTTTTTAATTCCCACGCCATGGGCGAGGAAGTATTGTAATCACCAAAAATTTTTAAAATGATGTATTGGTTGTTATATGACACGTAGGCCACTAAAGGACATGTCACCCCTTTTCGTCGGGGTGTTTGTCCCTCTGACGGTCTGCTAGCCTATCTGTCCGTTAACCCTTGGACAATCTATAAACAATTAGTGTGTTTAGTTTTAACTTCTCCATTTTAAGCGATGCCATTTGTAATACCTGTCAACTGGTGACGTCAAAAACTGGTCTTTTGTAACGTCTCTATTGGTGAAAGTTAAGATCAATAACAACCTTGCACAGATGGTGGTTTCCATGCGGTTTTGAATATTAAGTGACAATTGATCAATATAACATAACCCTTTTCTATTTTTTTGCGCCTTTTATGTCTTATGTTTTGTGACGTCTATGACTTATCACTCGTTTACAAATGTTTTCTTTCAAAAATGTACCTCGACAAAAAGATGTTTTTTAGACTAGCTGGAAAAGATAATGACACCAATTTCTCCAAAAGCCGTTCTTGAGATTTTTGTAAAAACGTGTTTTTTGTACCGTAGTGCAGTTATATAAAGGGCCTTTTTGAAGCTTTTTGAAAATTATTTATTACTTATTAACTTTAACTTTAGATTTTCCCAACTAACATAAGTTATGTAAGCTTGGCGATAATCGAGCCCAAGTGTGTATAAATCGGACAGAAAATGTGAAAGTTATGACGTGTTATGTAAATGAAGCCAATTTAGCAAAAGTGAATAATTTTGGCCTGTGGATTGAGCCACGCTAGGTTGAAGGTAAATTCGTCGGTCCACAGATTACAAAATTGTTTACTGAGACAGAGTTTCAACAATGTTTGAACAATTCCGAAGCTAAAGCTTGGGAAGGTTACCAAAGAGGTGTTCATGGATTCTTGGGAAACAGCAGGAGCAAGAACGACCGTCAATTGATTCATACAATGACGAAAAAATTAAATGCTATTGGTTAGTATTGAAATACATACATACTACAGAATGCTGGATGCAACTTAGTGAAGATTCCACGCAACATAAGAGAAAAAGTTTGAGAGTGAAAGCGTATTTAGACCTTAAATGTAACTTTGTCGAGTACTGTAAAATCGAATGTGTTCACATTATACATCATAACTTCCACATTTTTTGTCCGATTCAGAAAAACTTTGGACTTGTTATGTAGGTGACGAAGTTATCTTTAAGCTTACATAATTTATGCTAGTAAAGGGTGTCTCATAAATATTTTCTTATTTTATGCCATAAATAAAAATACTTAGAATATTTTTACAAAGATAAATTTATTACCAAACGAAAGCCTAAACATTAATTTTATTTATGGAAAAGAGTATCGGATAAATGAGCACCGTTCATGTTTTCACACTCTCTTAATCTCGAACTGAAGTTTTCGATCACTCTCCGAAGCATTGCTCGAGGAATGGCGTTTATTTCATCTGTTATTTTTTGCTTCAACTCTCTCAAATCTTGTGGCGGTGGGGTGTATACCTTACTCTTCAGGTATCCCCATAAGAAAAAATCTGCTGGTGTCAAATCGGGACTTCTCGGTGGCCAGTTAATGTCTCCTCTGCGACTGATGACCCTCTCTGGGAATAACTGATGAAGAGCATCCAAGGATTCATTTGTGACATGAGAAGTCGCTCCATCTTGCTGGAAAAACGTGTTTCTATTGTAGCCACCATGGTTCTGTATAGCTGGAGTTAAAAAAGTCCTAGTCATGTGGCAGTAGCGCTCAGATGTTACAGTTTGAGCTTGGCCACGATTGTCTTCAAAAAAATACGGGCCAATGATTCCTTGCCCTGACATAGCAGCCCAGACGATAACTTTAGGCGAGTGTAATGGCGTCTCATGAAGATTTTGCGGGTTCTGCTCGGCCCAATATCGGCAGTTTTGTTTATTAACATGCCCGTTAATGTGAAAATTCGATTCATCAGAAAACCATATGTTGTTGTAACCGTTAAAATGCTCTCTCATTGTTCTACAGAACTCTAATCGATTAGCGGGATCTTGTGGTTTTAATTGTTGTGTAACAACAATCTTGTATGGGTGAAAATGCAAATCCTTGCGAATAATGCGATGAACAGTTGATTTATGCAAAGTTAGAGACGCTCCACGCAGTTTTAATGATTGCCGGGGATCCTCGTTAACGGACTGGCGCACACGTTCAATATTTTCGTTCGATCTTGCTGACCTTGGCCGTCCAGGCGGTTTACTAATACACGTGTTTCCAGTGCTCTCGAACTTTCTTACCCAATATTTAATTAAATTTGCGCTTGGGACATCTCTCATTCTTGCTATGTTATAATGATTTCTGTACAAACGACGTACAAGCACATAAGAATCCTTGTTTTTATAGAACTCGCGAACACAAAAAGCACGTTGCGGCCCTGTAAAACAATCCATTGCAACTAAAATTTAACAATGTTGCCAAACGTTTGTCAACTGTCTCGTTTCTCCGGAGCATGCGTATTCCGCCAGAGGACTGATCTAAAAACGAAAATATTTCTGAGACACCCTTTATAAGGCTTCAAAAATGCCTCTTTTCAACTTTTAACTGCTATTTTGCGAACACTACGGACTTAATTGACAAAAATTATATATTGCCGTGAAAGGAATATGTGTGGCTTTTAAAAGTTACACATGTTCAAAAACGACGCCTACCGTTTCCGAGATTTCAGATAATAACTGCGCTCTGACACAAAAAACGAGCTTTTTGCAAAAATCTCGTATACGGCTCTTTGGAAAAATGAATGAGAGTCATTTTCGTTTTCAACGACCTCAAATTAGTCTAAAAAGCACCTTTTTGTCGAGGTACATTTTTCGTGTAAACAACTTAGTGCTAGAATTTTCCGTAAAAAGTTAGCAGTGAAAAAAAAAACGATGTCAGATGGCAATAGGCGTAGAACTACTCAGTTTCTAAGTAGTCATGCATTGTTTTTGTTGTGCAAAACTTAAAAAGTAACTTGGTGTGTTGATACTATCACAATGAGGTATTATCTTATATTTGAATTATATATATTTATAATCATTGACGTTGGACCACAAAACAGTTGCATCTAGCAACCCTGTTCTCAGCTCACTGTTCTGTGCCAGCAGTGCAACATTGCTTTATAACTTGGACTGTGCCGCTCGGCTTTTGCTTTATTACTCTATGCTAAGGACGAAAAAGCTTTTAAGTTTTTGGAGATCGGTATGGCGGTGGTGGTGGAAGTAGAGACAAAAAACAGAAAAGTAAGAATCGCCCATACTGCGTATTTTATCGTTTCCGAGACTGCTGATCATTTTCAGAAAATTTTTGTAGGGGTTAAGCATCTCATTTTTTGCGGAAGACACTTGTTTTGGGATAAACAATTAGAAATTCTCAAAGACTACTTGACCAATCGCCTCTAATTTTGTTGCGGTTACTTACTATAGAAGTATGAAGCCTATGGATTTGAAGAACTTAAAGTATTTGCGTGAAATTATCGTGGTATTAGCAGCAAGTGCCAAAACCTGCATTTTGCCTCGGTTTTCGGCCATAACTTTTATACTATTAGTCGGATCTTCTTACGTATGGTGTCAGTCTCATAAATACCTAAAAATCATATTAGAAGAGTTTTTTTGGTTCCTGCCTACACTTTCGATTGAATTCCAAAAAACACATCTTCTCATTCTTTGTTGTCGAATAAAAAGTTTTCCCACAAAAATTGGTGTACCCATTTTATGCGTACATGTTTTAAATACCCCCCAAATATTTGAAAATATAGTCTCGATTGGAAATATTTAACCTATAATAAAGCTCCGCAAATTTTTAAATAACAGCGTGTTACGTTTCGACAACATTATGAAAGAAGAGATGAGCTTCATTGTCGTTTCCAATCAGGAAAAATATTTTTAAATTTCGTTTTATTATCAGCGTTTTATTATCAGCTGAATAAAATCTTGTTTTTAGGACGTGTTTTGTATTTTAATTATTATTGTTTCACGATGTTCCACTCTCAAGTGTAGCTGATCTTACATCAGGTATCTGCCTCTTTCAAGTGTGCTCACGTTATCTGGCACGTACACATTTAAATCGGTGGTTTTTAGTTAATATTTGTATAACCGCAGATGACGTTCTGTATTCTCAAACATTATGGGACATATGCTGTACTGAAGAATATGGATTCATCATAAATAAGATGAGTTTTAAAATTACAGTCTTACTAAGGCATCGCTAACCATGAATGAAAAATCTGAAAGATAGTTTGATGCAGGTGTGTCGACATCTACAACCCAGTTCGTTAAAACTATCTCTTCCTGAACATCTGCAAGTATAACTCGACAAACTTAAATCATATACACGATTTTGCTGAAAAATCCCATATCCTGAATGAATGCCAACATGGATTTAGAGCTGAGAAATTCATCGAAACTGCAAGCTGTCATTTGCTTGAATTTGTTTATAGCAGACTTGACAAAGGTGAATACGAGGGGCACGCTGTATATTTTGAGATGCGTATTAACTATACTAGTTAAAACCGGCAACAGTCCACTATTAGAAAGAGCAGTCCCTTATTAGCAAGTCGCTGGATTCAGTTCATTTGCAAGCGTCTTACAGTGCACGTGTTGTAGACAAATTTAAGACGAAACATGGAGTTGTCTCGAGAGAGTTATCGCGATATGATTTACTATGACTTTAAAGTCGCTTTAACTGAACATCAATGTATCGAACGGTTACAACAGACATTTGGTAATGAAGCTCCGTTCCGGGCAAGTGCGTTTTGCTGTTATGCCGAATTTGAAAGAGAGCGTGTCCCATTGGCTGATGAATAACGTAGTGGTAGGCCATGTTCTAGTGTGACTGCAGAAAACATTGCTAAAGCTCAGCGGCTAAATTAAGAAGATTGTATCTTCACATATGCGACTATAGAGACAACTCTTGGGATATGATCCGCAACAGTGCACACCATTTTGCATGATCATCTTTATTTAAGAAAGGTTGTTGCGAGATGAGTGCCACATCAGCTTACTGATTTCCAAAAGGAAGACCATGTTAGGATTAGTCGGAAAACATTGGAAATGTTAAACAATGGCGGTCATCGTATTCTTTTAAAAATAATAACAGGTGATGAAACCTATATACCGTTTTATGGTGTTCCTACACCCCAGGAAAGCCGTGTGTGGATTCATGAAGATGACCCTACACCAATGATACAGAAGCAGAGAGCCATGAGAAAAGTCATGTATGCCGTTTTCTTTCGCAGCACTGGCTTGGTACAGGCAATTAAGCTGGAAAAACAGCGTACAGTTATGGCAAATTGGTACGTCAACAGATGTCTGCCAGAAGTTCTCGAAGCTGTGAATGTTACAGGTGCAATCCCTCATCACGACAATGCCTCTAGCCACACTGCCCAACTAACTGTAGACTTTTTTCGCCAGCACCACATCAAAATGCTAGAACATCCGCCTTATTCGCCAGATTTGGGAATGTGTGACTTCTAGCTCGTCAACAATTTGAAAAAATCTATGTAGAAAAAAATTTTCGTCCGAACAGGAAATCGATCAAGCAATTAATCAGTTTGTTGAAGGCATTCCAAAAACTGACTGGCTAGAAGCATTTCATTTGTGGAAGGGCAAGCTTCAGAAGTGCATTGGTGCTGGAGGATAATACTTTGAACATAAATAAACTAGTCTTCGAGAAATGTTTTTAGTTTTGGTGTATCTCGAAATATATGGCGTGACCATCGTATGTAGTATGTTTGCTTTTTGATCTATCTAAGGCCTTCGTCACTACCTATAGAGAGCAACATACTAAAGCAAACATTATATACTGTAAATTACTTGGTACATATTTCGATTGTAAACTAAATTTTCATGGCGTATGGAAAAATTTAAGCAAAATTTGTTGCCCGAAACAGAATCATCAGATTAATTTTCGGAATGAAGCCACTTGACCCCTGCAGAGAAATTTTTAAATCAGGAGAAATTCTTACATTACACTGTATTTACATTTTGAAATGTGTAATAAGTTTAGTAACTTGTTCCCAAATATCAATGCTCAGCATAATTACAATACTAGAAATCAAAATTCATCATACATTCACATTTAAAAAAATCACCTTTCTATAACTGTATCAAATTATACAATAAATTACCAGCTGAAACACAGCAAATCGGTAATTATTTACGATCTAAAAACCAACTTAAAAAATTATGAGCGTCAAATGCATTTTATTATCCATGGTGGCGCATCGAAAACGAAACAGACGCATTTACTGGCAGCTCAGTTTTTTTTTTTGAAAAACGCTCAGACCCGTCGATTTTGTTTTCGAGGGGGACACAAGTTTGGCAAAAAATCACGTTAGCACGTGCAGCCTCCTAAACGGGGGTGACACCACCCCCAAAATCTCAAATGGAAAGGGGGGTCGAGTGATACCTTATTTTAAAGGTTTTTCAATTCCCATTATATGATATAAAATTGATGTACTTCAGTTCAGTAGTTTTGAAGATTTATTGATTTAAAGCTTAAATAAAACTAATACATTATCATTAGTGGAGATCAATACATTTGGCAGGAAAGTAATTTAAAAATGAAGAATGAACCGACCCGTTAGGCAAGTAAATGTTGAAAATGGTCACCATGACTCTCCATGCAATAATAAAGATTTTGCTCAAAACGTTCCCGCACATTTTGCAATATTTTAGGAGTAATTTGGAGGCACTCATTCACAATTCTTTGTCGCAGGTCTTCTAATAATGTTGGCTGAGTAGCTTTTTAAATGACCCCACATAAAGAAATCCAAAGGTGATAAATCTGGCGATCTTGGGGGCTATTCAATGGCACCCCTTCTACCAATCCATCGATCTGGAAACGTCTGATGTAAATATTGTCTAACACGTAATGCGTAATGTGGTGGGGCACCATCCTGTTGGAACATCAACCTATTCGCAATGTACCGCCGATCATTCTGATTTTCAATTATGGCTGTTAATGCAGGATCTATGGCGTCTTCCAGTAATTCCAAATACATTTGACCGGTCAAATTTCCAGGTAAGGAAAAAGGACCAACTAAATGATCGTCAAAAATACCAGCCCAAACATTTAATTTTTGTGGCTGCTGTGATGAACCTCATGATAAATTCTGGGATTAGAATCGGACCAATATCGGCAGTTATGACGATTTACTACGCCATTTAAGAAAAGCGAGCATTCATCAGAAAAGCAAGTGTTGAATAGAAAATGTTCATCGTTTATAATTCGTTCACTCATATCTTCACAAAATTGTAATCGCCGATCAAAATCGTCTTCATTAAGTTGTTGTACCAGGTGAATTTTATACGGATGAAAACTATGGGCCTTTAGAATCCGTTGGACAGTACGTCGACTAACACCACACACAGTCTCCAATTTGCGGGTACTTAACGTAGGATCTACATAAACTTGCCCTAAAACCCCCACTTCTATTGCTTCGTTCCTTATGGGATTTTCAATGTTGCGTTTTTTATTGGCGACTGACCCAGTTTCCCGAAATTTAGCTACAAGTTCTAGAACATATTTTCGATGCACGTTACTGTTCTCATGTCGCTCATTAAATATTTCTGCTGTTCTATTAGCTCACTGATTATTTCCGAAAAATATTTCGATAATTTAAACTCATTCTGCTGTGAAATATGCCATGGTTAATTTATGTAATAAAGCGTTACATGTTATTTTAGCAACAAAGTTTGGTCAAATCAATCAAAAACTATGTACTAAATTCCTATTTAAAATAACTACGAGATATTTCCTTATCTTTCTTCAAGAAATACATTTTTTGCCACAAAAAAAGCTCAGATAGCTATTTTCAACAACAAAATGATAAACAAACCATGAGCGTAGTGAAGAAAAGCTTTTACTTATTAAGTCAAATTTCTTTTGAAAGTAATACAAACTAATCTGATGTACCTATTAAAGTCTACTTTAAGCTTTAAATCAATAAATCTTCAAAACTACTGAACTGAAGCTCATGTATTCTACATTATTAAAAAGGAAACGGAAAGACCTTTAAAAAAAGGTATCACTCGGCTCCCCGTTTTATGTAAGATTTTAGGGTTGGTGTCACCCCCGCCCAGGAGGCTGCACGTGTTAACGTGATTTTTTGCCAAACTTGTATCCCCTCGAAAACAAAATCGATGGTTCTGAGCGGTTTTAAAAAAAAACTGAGCTGCCAGTAAATGCATCTGATTCGTTTTCGATGCGCCACCCTGTATAAGTGAGTATATGGAACGTACAACCTTGAGTACGTAAAGATGGAATTGAACATTTATATGAATTGTTATATTTATATTGATTTTTACTTATATTTTTATACATTTTATTTATATTATACAGCTTTTTTTCATCCGATGTACTATTCTGTGGATAAGAAAGATAAAGATAAGCATTTAAACTTTTAAAAAATACAATTAGCACGACTGCAGCAACTGAAACGAATGAATTTTCATTTGTGCTCCAAGGACACCTTAATGTCAAAATTCATCAAACCGTTTGGTCTGAAGCCCGTGACATAGAAACTGAAAGGTTAAACTTAGTACCTGCCATTTTGATTTTACGAAACTTTTGTATACCCAGCGTCACTCGGGCTCGCAAGACAAATCTAGAGACGCATGGTAAGTCAAAATTAAAAGTATTTTATTCTGTAGCAAGTGAAAGAGAAATTTTAAACTTGAAATTTTCGGTTAAAATTAGCCATTTTGTTTTTATAAAATCTTAATATATCCACTGTCAGTCGCACTACTATCATGAATTTAACAAAATCTTATATGTCAAAATACAACAAGCCGTTTAAGTTGTAGGCTGTGAAATTTGAAGTTTAAAGTTGACTTTTTATTAAAATCCGCCATTTTCTTTCTATAAAATCTTTATATAGCCGCGTGTTGCTACGACAAATCCAACCACATCTCTGGCTTGTAGTCCGTGAAATAGATTTTTGAATACACACTCACCCTCGCGCAAAAAATATCACACTCCTTTTGAGCGGTAAAAAGGATTCTATTCGAAAGCACGAACTACTTGACAACTTCAAGGTCGAATTTTTTTATTGAAATCCGCTATTTTTTGTCTGTGAAATTTTAATTTTTTTTTTTTTTTTTTTTTTTTTTTATACTCCAACTACCACGAAGGCCTAAGGCCTAAGCACCCATTGGGTACCGTGGGGCTATGGGGGATACATGGGAAAAGGGGGACGCCACACGGACTCTGGCGAGGGAACACGTGTGCATGCAACATGCACACATTCTGGCTCCGCCTACGAGAACCGCCGGGTGGTACCTCCGCGTTCGACAGTCAGAGACCATCTACCACCTACGGACAATCACAACATCCATGGCCAAGAGAAACATTTCTCCTGGGACGGGACTCGAACCCGCACAGCGCACGGCGGCTGATCAGGAGACCGAAGAGTCTACTACTGCGGCCACCGCTGCTGCCTAAAACAAACACACAACATCCATGGCGAAGGCGAGATTCGAACTCGCGGCCCGGCCGGCCGGCTGATCAGTAGCACGACACTCTGACCCACGCGGCCAACCGAGGTCCCAGAATATAGCACTGCTACGATGAATCCAGTAAAATACCTTATAAATGTCAAAATCCATCAACCCATTTGGCTTGTAGCTCGTGAAGTAGGATTTTTTATATACATACGAGTACGAACTAACACGCGGGCAGTCGAGTAAAAGCAAGACTTGTCTAAACGTTGATTATAAATACAAGTATTTTCATTCTTTTCCTCTTCCACCTGGCAAATCATTTAACTTTTTAACTATTTTGTTAAAGTTAAAACTGATGCGATTAAGGGAAGATTCCCAATATCGTCCGAACAATATGATCAACTAGAATCTCAAAAATTCTCATGTTCCCAAAGTTCTTTCCTAATATTCCATTGTTGAAGACAAAGGCTGTTTGGTATTTTGCTTACTTAGATGCCTTTCTTAGTAATTGGTTCGTCGTAAATAAAATAGTAATTTCAATCTCATTCTGACATGTTCTACATCCAGAAAAAGTATTGCCACTTACTACAGTAAACATTCTGACAAATATGTGATATTTTTCCGCAGTGATAGCATCAGAGAGGCTGTTTATCTTTGGGGCCCTATGGAACGATTTCAAGGAAAACACCCCTTCGTTCATATATTCGGCCCATTGTGAGAGTGACACTCTTCTTTTATCGCTTGTTCAGACTTCTCGGTCAAGAAAACGTACCTAATAAAAGAAAAGTGGAAAAGATCCGTATGTGGTTGAAGGTTTGTTTACTTCCCAGTTCCTCTACATATATGTTATGGTGTATTCATTTATATATGAGTGAAAACTGGAGTAATCTTGTATAATAATAATAATAACAATAATGTTTATTGGAGTATATACATAACATATATACAAAACAAATAATACCCTCAGCCTACTAAACTACAGATGTGAAACTTATTATTTAGGTATTGGTAACAAGGTAACAATGTTGAGTATACATAACATTATATTATATAAAAACCATAACAGGAACAATTTATTTTGAAGAGCCTGGATGGTGCCGTGTAAAGAAGACATTTCTTAAATTTAGATGTTGTATGGGCCGGTACGTTGTAACAATGATCATTGCGTAGTAATACTTGTCGAAGTGATGACTGTTTCTTTAATTCGCTAAACGAATACATAGGGGATTTATATTTTAGAATTTCATAAATCAAGGTAGTATCAAAAACCAATGAGCGATATGGGAACTTTAAAATATTTTCTCTGATATAATATCTAGTAATGTGCTCTTATCGCTGTGACAAAACCTCATACAACAATTTTAAACAATTTGGATGTTCTGCTTTAATTCCTCGGTCAGAAATTTATAGTAAACTGTAATTCCATAATCTAGATGTGTTAGAATTAGTGAGATGATAAGTCTTGCTTTAGTATCACTTGGCAATAAATTCTTGTATCTCCAGAGAGATTTGTATTTACAATAACATAGTCTAAGTTTACTTAGAACATGACTCTCAAAGCATAAATTTGTGTCTAATATTATACCTAAATTTCTTATTTCATCCACAATTTCAATCATATAGTAGTACCATTTAAAACTATATCTGTATTAATTGCTTGTTTACCCTTCGAAACTATCAACCTAGAACCAATGCAATAGAGGGGTTAAGTTTAAAGCAGTAATTCCTTGAATAATTTTCTATACTCCTTAAATTCATACTGAGGTCCATTATCAGGGAATTTATGTTATCCGGTCTAAATGCTTTATAAATTTTTTGCATTTGAAATAATGGGGAATTATCTACCTAGGCAATAAGTATGGCATTCTTGATTTCTGAAATAGACTGTCTTCATATGTTTTTAGGTGGTGATGAAATTTATCCTTGTTTTTTCTTGTGTGTTGTAGGTCACTAATTCAAGTCATTGTAATTATCGATCAGCCAATGGGACTTGATTTTTATTACTGATACCGGTAAAACGTGATTATACGTTTCGTGATAAATTGGTAGGGAATACCACTTATTTCCCTTACATTTGGCAAAAGCTTCTCATCAATTATGTTCCAAGGTTATTTTTAAAGCTAGAGGTAGATGATGCCAGTTAGATCGGCAGTCATGTCTACGGTTATCAGCAGCTCAAGGCGAGGTTCTCAGGGTAATTCAAGACGGTGCAAGTTATATGCAAGGACTGCTTCGAGTGACATCTGAACACTAATATCTATAGTTGATACTCGTCATCCTGGATGGCGCAGCCTAACTTATTTTTTAAAATACTTGTAAAGAGAATTGTCAAAGATGCACTGTCAGCGAGAAGTAATTTGATTTAAATTTAAAGGTAGTTAACAGAAGAAATTAATAGAACAGAGCGAGAGTGTCGTCGAGAGATACCGATACGGCTACGAGGGTCGGAGCCTGCTGAAGGCATAGGTTATGCAAGTGACATAAGGGAGAGACCAAGATCCTAGAAGTTGTCTGCAGGGACCTGAAAGGGGAGCATTCGGGCCTGTTGAAGGAGTTCGAAACCCCAAGAACTCAACTAATGGAATGAGACAAAACTATGTACTGGGAAGCTTACCAACGAGATTCTAAGCTCGATGGATATGTCATCAAAATAAGTAGAAAATAAGAATAGGAAAAGAGGCTTATGTCCTCGTCTACGCACTCTTCGTAAGAGATGTTTGTCGAGCTCTCTGAACAGAGGTGGATCCATCCCCGCAGCCCCTTTTCGAGTCTATAGCCAACATTTTTTATCCAATCGCCCTTACATGAACATTGATCACAATTCATTAAGCATGATTGCCCATATGATATGAAGTAGTCTTCTAAGAATGGTATAGATCAACCGAGACTATATATTATATAATACATTTATACACAATACATTTTTTATAAAATAGTACCGACATTTGTGTACAGATGAACTTGTCATCTTTATAAGTATTTTAAATTTTTTTTGAAAGCGCTAAAGTGTGTGACTAACTTTAACGAGCAAGAAGGTATATTCTGTCTTGCTTTTGGTTGGTTTAATGATGGCGCGAAATTGAATTGGAATATATACGAGGTACCTATCAATAGACTTGACGCCATGTTCTTAATGCCCTGTATTCACTTACATACTTATTTCATGTTGTAAGTTATTTTACAGAATAAAAGTGGATGAAAACTTGGAAACTGTGTGTTTTAATGACTAATTCATATAACGAATATATATTTTTCAACTTAGCATAATTAACAAGACCCTGTTTATAAATATAATGCAACTAGAGGATAACAGATTGAGTGACACTGATAAAAATCCTGTAAGAATCGTCCTTTTAGTTTCATTTGTTATGTGTGCAGTCGTTAGATGCTATCTCGAGGAAGCAGTACTGGACCCAGTCATTGCAAAATCTTTTACGTGGCGTTTTCCTAGTTACCTAAATATGGAACTTTGCTCCCATTTAACAGACTTATGTAATCAGATGCACGTTTTTTAATATTGTCTGTCGGTGCTTAGTGCCATTTTCATCACGCTATCGTCCAATTTGGACTCTGTATCCTATTTTAGTGTATGTAGCTCGGGTGTGATATACCCCATGCATCAATCGGTTAAAAACATTTTGTTGTTAAATAGGGGTACAACTCAATACGTTTTCACAGCAATTCATCTTCTATAGTTTGATTCAGAATGTATATTAATACTAGTGAGTTTTGGCCACCCTGTATATTCAAACTCAGTATCCAGGCGCGTCAGATCTATAATAAAGATCAAGTAGGTGGTACACATCGTCGACCGCATACACACACACACACACACTACTCATATGACATGTGACTGTTTTTGGATAAACATTTTTAGAATAACAATTTGCAAAATATTCCAGTTTTATCAAAATCCCTAACAAACTTTCTAACATTTCTATATGTTCCATTATAGTTGCCGCTGAGCCATATGGCTTGTTTAAAATTCTGAGTGCATCTTGTTACCCTTTGGAGAGGAACGTTATCTTTTTTTACTCAGCGTATGGTAATCGCAAATGAATTTCCCCGTTCCGTATTTCCAGTACAGGGTGTTCGATACAATCACGCAATTTTCAGCAGGTGACTCTGAATAAGCAATATCAATTCAAATATCCAACTACTCTTCATATTTCTTTCCCACCAAATCTCAGAGCATCTACTGTGTTGGAGTAGGATAGTCTCAGCACTTCCTTGAGTCCTTGCCATCGAATTTGAATAAGTTAGAAGTAGCCAACCCTATACGTTTGGCCAAAATTGTGTAGTTTTGGTGCATACTTTTGGCTCATTTGTCTACTATTTACTACCAAGTAGCCAGTCTGCTGGGAGTACCCATGTTTACCAGGGCATTATATCTGCGTTACGATGTGATCGTTCAGTTATTGTTAATAAACAGGTATACATTAAATATTTATTAACGGTATAGCGCATGAGCAATTCTACTTAATTCGTAATTTTGAAAGATGAAACATACAAAAAAGATTCTGCATCAAACAGCAGCAATGGCAGAATACCTTATATTGGAAATAGTGGGACACACTTAGCGAATTCTAATCGGCCTAAGAGGGAGTACTTAGTTGAGGATAATATGGAAATTACTGCTATTATATCATTGTCACTATATTTATCCAATAGAAAGGTAAGGAGCTAATTTCATTAATTTGAAACTCATAGTTTTTTTGAGGCATACTGAGGGTTTTCTGTGAAATTTCGTAGTAATATAATGAGATCCTAAAATCACAATTTATAACGTGAAAGTAAAGTTATTCCCTAAAAACTGTCAGATTCAAAATTAAAGTAGACAAGACCAAAGCTAAAGTTTTAGTTGAATCTTTTCAATATCTATCAAAAAATTTGGTTATTGTTGGTAGGTACACAATTCTGTTAGAAAACCTTAGATTCGGACTGAGTAGCACTCAAAGAAACAAGGAGTGGACTGAGATAAATCAAAATTACCTCGCAACTGTTAGGTAGAAACCCAAGGTTGAGTTACATGCCATTCCAACGCCGAGGATTATCATACATTATCACTTATAGCTGGATTATACAGTTTAAACGGCTTTTTGCATAGCATAGAAGCCTTCACCATTTTCGACAATATTTGTCTGCAGCTGTAAAACTATACAGAAAAACTTTACTGTTTTCGCAAAAAAATGCGAATTTTGCTGACGACTTAAGTCTAATCGACTTATAGTATGAACTTTCATCCTGGCTACAGACTATGAGATTTTACAGGCAAAGAAGTCACAGACTGGTCCTCCTACCTAGTTTGAATTTGTTGGTCCCTCGTATTTTACACACATGTTGTGTAAAACTATGTGGAATACCGTACGTTGGTTCCCACGATCCAACGAATTAGGTTAGAAGCCCAGCCAATACCAAAGGATAGTTATACCATGTTGACAAGGTAGTGTTTATCACTAACATTACGTAGATTTAGTGCATACTTTTGGGTAGACTAATCTACAAATGCTTACCAAATTGTCAAGACCATTCATCCGTATTCCTTCTTTTTTGAAAATCATTTTCCAGTAGCCAATAATACTGGGTGCACTCTTGTACAGCGGGGCAGATGCAAATAACTCAGTTATTCCTAAAACAGGGATAAATTAAATAAGGCGAAGAAATAGAAGTAATTAACGGCACAGGATCTGAACAACGCCAGCTTAATTTATAATTTTGGAAGGTTAAAATATGAAAAATTACGTTCATCAAACAGCAGCAATGGCGGAATACCTGCCATCAAATGCTTTAGGCTGATATACAGAATTAGGAAGTATGACCCCATATCACACAAAATCACAGAGTGTGAATGGCTTAACATGAAAAATAGGAGACACCTTCACTTGGGTAATTTTACACATAAACTGGTCAACACCCCAAATCCTCTAGGCCTGATCAAACATTTCATACCTCGCAAAGATACTCATCATCAAAATATAAGATCAAAATTGAACTACACCGTTCCGCAGCATAAGACCGCCATGTTTCAAAGATCGTTCATATATAATGCTATCAGGATGTATAATCAGCTGCCAGAAGAATTCAAGCTTCTTAATATGAACAAGTTAAAATTCAAACTAAAACGTTATTTGTTTGATATGCAGTAGGATCAATGATGCAATCTTGTATTTTCAATTTTTTATTTATTTATTATTGTTTAATTCTTATATATGTGTATAAGTGTATATCACTTTGAAGTTGAGTCATTAATTTTCAGATAATGATTGTAGAAGGAAGATAAACCAGAATATGTATGTAAAAATAAAAAAAAAATAAAAAAAAAATGTTTACCTTGTTTTATAAAGTATCCTCCCGACAAGTATTTCAGTGCGGACCTGTATTTGATCGTGAGGTCCCCTGTGTGGTCTTAAGTCACCTGATTCACGAGCCCGTTGTACTACATTAACAAAGGCACGAGGGGTTGGTTGCACTCGATTGGGAAACCGATCCGCATAAACATGTGCCATTTTTTATTTCGTTTGAGCCACGCAACAGACACTATTCACACGCTAACCGACTGACACTGACTGTATGTATAACTGAACTGAATAAAATAATTTATTGTAAAAACATCGTTCCAAAATTCTTTCGCTTTTTTGTTTCCGATGCGATGAACCGGTAAGGCGGATTATATCCGTTGTTGCCAAACACGAGCACATGATATTATTATTGAGACAGGGCGGTACTCAAACTTCCAAAGGGCTATAACTTTGTTACTTTAATTTTACCAGAAAAATGGTAAAGGAAAAAAACATTTCTTTTGATCAGATCTACTCACTGTTAAAATAAATGACTCAACTTCGAAGTCTATGTGTATATAAGAGCAATATTGATTTCAAAAGTGTGGCTAGATCTGTTTAACATAGTGTATGTCTTACTGCGAATGCCTGTGTTGCTCTATGTTATTCAGCATATGTATACTTTTTCTGTCTACCTCACATTGATTTTGACATATTATTCGCTTGGGTGCTCCCCTCCAGAGGTTGAGTAGAGTAGCTGACAGCTAGACTTCGCCACTGGTATTATATATATTTTTTTATTATACTGAATTTTCTTTGAAAATAAAAGACGGTTTATTATTATTATTATCAGAGTTCTGTCCAAACGGAATCGACGCTTAACAGCACCACAAATTACCGCAACTGTGAATAGCACGCGAGGTAAGCCCACCTCAGTAACAACTGTTAAACGATGACTTCTGTCTGTGGGTCTAAGAGGATGTGTTAATGCAAAAAAAAACAAAATTAACAATTAGACACAAGAAAAATAGACTAGAATGGTTAAAGACTGGGCTACAAGTCAATGGAAAAATGTTCTTTGAAGTGATGAATCAAAGTCTCCGATTTTCGGATCAGATACACGTGTGTTAGGTTTACAGAAACGCGACGAGGTATTTTGTACCACAGATCCATGATGCAGCAACAATTAGTCAACGAGTTACAAAAACTCGTAAAGAAAGATCTAATATATTATATAATTAATAAAAAGTTACCTGAAAATGTGATTTCAACAATGAGTGATGAAGTAGTGAAATTTTTGGAGAAAGAGCAACAAGATGACGAAATTTTCCACGACTCCATATCGACGGAACAAGAGGTATGCCGCAAAATTTCTTGTTTAAATAAGTATGGTGACCTAAGGGTAGCTAGATGTGAAGTTAAAATGCAGAACAGACTTATTGGGGAACTGCAACAATCAAACAAAAGTTTGAACCGTATAATATCGCTTCTACAAACCCAGCATAATAGTGAGGTTATACAGAATCATAACAATACGTCATTCACTCAGTCATGCCAGAATGGTTCTACCGACGGTTTGTCTCCTCCAGCAGAGACAAGGGGGCGAAGTCTTGCAGTAGGTAGAGCGGTTACAGTATCCGTACCAACGCACAGTCTCCCACCACAATCATCATCCGTCCCAGTGAATTTTTCCTCAGCCAGCAGTAGCGAGACGACGACTCGAAAACCATCAGACGAATTAAACACTGTTGATCACTTCAGGCAGCAGAGATCTGTTAACCCTCAGCGGTCAGCGACTAATCACTGCCCAACTACTATAACATCACAGCAAGTTTCACCACCAGCGTATGAAGCCCAGTCTCAAAGAGTATTAAGCAGTCCAATGCTTGCTAGTCAACCAATTCAGAACGGTGATAGCGACAGCGGCTGGAAGAGTGTGACACATAAAAGAAAAAGACCAGTAATTGGAACATATAGTCAAACAAGTAGTAATGTGCCTTCAGCTGTTCCTAAGATGGCAACTCTATATGTGTCCAGGCTTGATCCCACAACAACTGATGAAGCGATGAAAATCTATTTGACACCCCATTTTCCTGAAGTTCTAGTTAATAACGTAAAGTCGAAATATCCGGAACGTTACGCTTCCTTTAAAATTAATTTCGGTTTATGAAAATAACTTTAAATCAGCAATGAACCCAGAACTGTGGCACCAAGGTTGTTATGTACAACGTTTTTTCTTTCGGAGAAAAACAGTCGAATCGACCCAGTAGTCTTTGATCCTAAATTACTTCTGTTAAATCTAAATGGGATAACGTTTGACAAAATTGATGAACTATCGATTGAAATGTCTATGTTCAAAAACTTGTTATTTTATTGCTTTAACGAAACATGGACTAATGGTCAATCAATGGTAAGCTATAAAATTGATGGTTATGAATTAGCAAGTTTTTATGCCCGAACTAATCAGAACAGAGGTGGTGTTGCTGTATACATTCGTAAAGATTTACAATACAAGCCAATAGATCTGAATAAATATTGTTTTGAATTGGACATTGAAGTTTGTTCAATATCTTGTACCATTTCGGACAAAAAAATGAAGATAATAAATTGCTACCGTTCACCTAATGGTGACGTAGGCGTATTTTTAGAAAAAATTGAAGAACTTTTAAATACTGTTTTCGATCCTAATTATGTATTGCTTGTATGTGGCGATTTTAATTTTAATTGTTATGAGTCAAAATGTATTAATTTTATGAAATTGTGTAATATTTTCTCTATGTTTGGTTTGTATCATAAAGGTGGTTGGCCAACCCGAGTGACAGATACTTCGGCCACGAGCATTGACCACGTTTTTACCAATATTACTCAGTTGGTTTCCTGTGTCTATGATAATACAGTTTCAGATCACAAAACGACCCTGGGGGACTTCGATCTTTGCTCCAAGAAATCGGACAAAATTTACCTGAACAAAAGAAGTTTTCATCAAAACGCAATTAGCGACTGTAAAGAATCTTTATTAAACGAATCTTGGCTGTCCGTTTACTCTAGCTTTACAGTTTCTGAGTCGTGTGGAAATTTTTTTAATATCTTTTTGTACTATTTTAATACGCATTTTCCTTTACATAAAGCCTGTAAGGGAAACGGCTCAAAAAGTTGGGTTACACATAACGTAAGAAATTCAAGCAATAATTTGAAAGATTTATATCATACTTCACAAATAAATCCAAAACTAAAGTCACTGTATAATGATGCTAAAAAGGCACATACAAAATTGATCAGAGACACAAAAAGAACATTCTACAAAAACAAAATTGTACTCTCTAAAAATACCACCAAAGCGTGCTGGCAAGTGGTCAATGCAACTAAAAATGAGAACAAAGTTCGAAAAAATAAAGTTCTACATAAAGATAAAAATGAAAAAGTGTAAGACCCTCAGCTGTTGGCAAATATGTTCAATGATTTTTTTAAAAATGCTCCAGATGATATAATACAAAAAATTAATACCTCACATAGTGCAGCTGATTTCAAATTTAATGTCAAAAATTATTTCAAACTTTACCCTTATACAGATAATGAGCTCAGTAACTTACTTTTGAAAAAATTAAAAAATTCCAAACCTTGCGGTTTTGATGACATTCCCAATTTTCTGGTAAAAGAAGTACTACATCTTATAATAAAACCAATAACACACCTTATAAATATCTCATTTTGCTGCGGAGAGTTCCCAAGTAGGCTGAAACTAGGCAAAGTTATACCAATTCTAAAAAAGGGGAACGAGCTTGATATTACAAAGTACAGGGCAATCACTGTGCCGTCTGTACTTTCTAAAATGTTTGAATATGCCTATTTGAATAGACTTCTTCTACATCTTAAGAACAACAATATTTTGTCTCAAAACCAGCATGGTTTCACAGATGGTAAGACCACAATGTCAGCCATACATTCCTTTTATGAGAAACTTATAGAATACATCGACGCGGAGAGTGCCCTACTGGGGTATTTTGTGATCTCAGTAGGGCATGCGACTGCGTTGATCACAACAAATTCTTGGAGATTGTTGTTAAATATGGTTTTGTCGGTCAGTCTCTTAAATGGGCCAGATCGTTTTTAGTCCAAAGAAAACAATATGTTTCACTAGAATATCTTGATCCAGGAAACAATATGAAAAACTTTGTGTCAAGTACGTTAGACATTTTGATTGGAGTCTCTC
The DNA here is from genome assembly GCA_963669975.1 of Acanthoscelides obtectus. Classification (NCBI taxonomy): domain Eukaryota; kingdom Metazoa; phylum Arthropoda; class Insecta; order Coleoptera; family Chrysomelidae; genus Acanthoscelides; species Acanthoscelides obtectus. The sequence continues at coordinate 63,562,823 of CAVLJG010000003.1, read as the reverse complement.
AGGGCTCTATTCTTGGACCAATCTTTTTCCTCTTATACATTAATCGGTTTGATAATGTTCATCCAGATACCCATTTTACAGCATATGCTGATGACGTTTCTGCGATAATTTCAAGTAATTCAAATATAATTTTGGAAGATAAATGTAACAACTTAATTAGGAATATCAATACATGGTTTAAACAGTACTCACTTTACTTGAATCCTTCCAAAACAACGCTTATTCGTTTTCATCATGCTCAAAAAACTGTAGAAGGGTTTCAAGTTAGATTGGGTGACGATCAACTCGATTTTAGAGGAGAAGTGAAATTTCTTGGAGTTTATTTTGATTCGAACTTAAATTGGAAGGCCCACTGCGAATTTCTCACATCAAAAATGTACTCTCAAAGCTATGTGTTGAGGCAATTAAAAACCATCTTAACAGCTGAACAATTGATACAAGTTTATTTTGCTAATGTGGATTCGAGATTAAGATATGGAGTATGTTTCTGGGGTTAGTCAACGCGCTCTAAAGATGTATTTGTGTCTCAAAAAGATGCATCCGATCATTAGCAGGCATCTCACCAACAGAAAGTTGCAAAAATATTTTATAAGTTTCAACATTTTAACTGTCCCTTCATTATATATATATATATATATATATATATATATATATATATATATATATATATATGAATTGTGCATGTTTTTAAAAATAATGAAAAATTCAAGCGGAATTGTGATATGCATAATTATGATACAAGGACTTGTAATAATTTATATGTAAACTTTAGCAAATCAAAAGCGGCATTTCGATCACCTAATAAAATTGGTCCGCTTCTTTTTAATAATTTACCATGCCACATTACCTCGGTTAAAAATATTAACGACTTTAAAGTGTTGAAGGAATTTTTGATAAACAAGTGCTTTTATCGTGTTGATGAATTTTTGAACATAGCAATTTGAGATTAGCTGTAGGTTTGTAGCGAACGAAAAATTGACAATTCCAATACAATTATATATTGTCTGTATGGAAATAAAGGTTATTGATTGATAGATTGATTGATTGCTAAAAGAAGAAAGGGCTTCCGAAGCATGTACAGTGCCAACTGTATAACATGGTGATGGTAGTGTGATGGTTTGGGGGTATTTTGGAAACAATAAACCCGGAAGTCTTGTGAGGATAACTGGAAAACTGAACAAGGGGGGTTACTTAAAAATTCTTCAGGACTCAGCCGTACCCTGTGGACTAAATCTCATTGGTCCTAAATTCACATTTCTAACAGATCATGACTCCAAACATTCGTCCAAACTGTGCCAGAATTTTTCAGTGTCACGTTTGAAATTATTTGGCTGTATTGAGATGGTAAAATGGATTGCTGACAATTCTTATGATATGGCATTGTATTGCTCGCCAATCAACACATAACGCTATACGACAACACTATGTAACTGATATATTTGTTCTGTAATTAGTGAATTCAAAAAGAATTTAAAAAAGCCCATTCGAGTCCGTTTTCTTTTAAATAGTGGCATGTTTAGCAGACACCCAGTCAAGAAATACGTCAATGCGGCAGTGCCACGGCGCAGAAGCCGAACCTATGTAATGTGACGACACGACTCAACCTCTAAGCACCAGAGCGGCCTTCTACGGCACTCAACACTGAAAACGTCATAACTCCCTCAAATTTCATGTTATCGGCATAATTCTTTCAGATTTGTGAAAGATAAAAGATCGACTATTATATGCAAGTGAACACGTCCTGGTAGTCAAGCTGGTGACCTAAGCCTGATGCACTTGTAATCTGCACTTGCATCCTGACTACTGACTATAATTTTGTGGATTAAAACAATTCGCATGATTGCTTCTTCTACCTAGCCCGAATGTGTTAAGATTAACTCCTTCCTCTGTAGAAAGCTGATACATTGCTTGAACTGTTGACACTCCGAAGCAAAGCGAGCCTGAAGCTAATCCGAGTCACAAAAAGTAACGTTACACTTGAATTTGAAATAGCTTCCATCTACACAAACCCATGCACTGTCCAGGTGGCGCGGCTTCATGTGCAAGTGGCGTCTCGAACCTCTGCGATCTATAAAAAGGTTCTGATATAATTTCTCTTCAAGTAGCACAAACCAATAAGATAAACCAAATCACGGCCACAAAATCATGCTATAAGAGCGGAGTGCATCGCGGAAAATCGCCATTGTATTCATGCAGGCTCCATTAAGCGATTTTTAAAGGTAATACCAGCACCTCACTCGCGTCTGCTGCTCATAAATATACAATCGAACTTGCACTTTCCATTTTCAGCGAAAACGTGAACTGCTCAAATATGAATTTGAACTCGGCGCATATCAGCCGAAAATGGCGCTCGGGGATTTTCAAACATCGTGCAATTTCAGGCGGTGTGCTGCTACACTTCCACTGCCTGTTGAATACTATGAGCAGCTGATAATGTACTGCAATATTCAGTAGAAATTTTTCGTTGAATTCTAGAAAACTATTATTGATCGACCAGCCAAAGATTGCTAGGGACGAAAGGGGGAAATGCGATGAAAAAACCTTACCATTAGACGATTTTATATGGAGTCATAGGCGGAGATCGGAGAGACTTGAATTATTAATTGAATTTATATTTTATTACAACTGGTAGTATTAATATTTTTTTGCGATTCATAATGACGTGATACCAAACATACATTATAAGAAATAAATATACACAAACACTGAATATTGAGAACAAAATAAATATATTTTTTAGGCAACAAGTAATATTCCTATGTACGCATTATGATTGAACAGCAAAACAAATTATGCATTCTTCTAAAATAGAATACAACAAGTCAAAAATATCTGACTGAATAGAAAAATATAGGAAAACAAAAAGTAATTTCTTGATGAAATAACCCATAAACAACACATAGAATTAGACTTTCTACTGAGATACTAAAAGCCACAAACCAATAGTATAATAAATGAATATCTAAAAATTCTAAAAGGTAGCCAATCTAGTATAGTTTCAATCCTGATTAGAGTCATGATCACTGTCTGAGGAACTGTCATTGCTATCACTTTCACCTCCTATGTTGATTATTATTTCTTCCTGTATTTCTTGAATGAGACTGTCTTTTTCCCAATATTCATCTTCAATTTTTATAACATGTCCAATAACCTTTTGCCAGTCACTGGCACTTACTGAAGCGATGGCCTTATTAGAAATTTCATCTAGTTTTTTTATAGTAAATTCGCCGCTTGTATTATGGCTTCTAATGAAAAATTTTACTTGTGCCCAAATCATCTCTATGGGATTAAACTGACACATATAGGGTGGCGTTCGAAGTGGGGTGTGTCCGAAACTTCTTATTAAATTATCTATCTTATAATTTTTCTCATCAGATGGTGGCCTATGTAGACAAGCTATTTCATAAAGCTCCATTTTTTTAGCATTAGGATCATGCTCTATACCTTTTTTGCTCAACCACGTGATGATGTCTCTTTTTAGAGAAGATCTAGTTGGAGGCTTGTCTTCCAAAGCTGAATGGTAAGGTGCATTATCCATTATTATAATACTATTAGGAGGAATGTTAGGAAATAGTTTTTCAGTAAGCCACTTCGTGAAATTTTCTTGGTTCATTTGACCGTGATAATCACCAGTGGCACAGCCAGCCTTGAAAATGAGACAGGCTCCAGGAACAAAACCATCTTGCGAACCCGCATGAACAATTATAAGTCGTCCTGGAAATGAATAAATAGCCTCATTTTAGTGTTATTTTAAGTTTGCCAACACCTTTTTGAATCACTATGTATAAAAAACATATTTTTGAGAAAAAAATACTTGCAAGGGATTATGTATTCAATTAGACAAATTAAATGAGCACTTATTAAGAATATTCCAAAATTGAGAAAAATGTATAATAAGCAAAATCGAGGTGAAAGAAACTTTATTACCTGTAGAACTTATATTGCTCAGGACACCCATAATTTCTTCGCTTTGCCAGCATTTCTTGAAAGTGAGGTCATTATCAACCCAAGTTTCGTCCAAATAAATAATATGCCTTCCTTCTTCCCGGAACTTTTTAATAGACCTAAGATACTTGTATCGCCAATGTAAAATACTGGGTCTTTCCATTAGTAATTTCCTTTTGTTGTGGCATTTACGCCAGTAAAATCCTTTTGCTTTTAAAAGCAGCCTCAACGATTCTTTACCAAATGGAAATTCCATTTCTTCCTTCAGTTTGATTAGAAGTTTACTACAAGTAGGTACCACTTTAAAATCACAGTAAAATTTTTCTATCATTCTCCGAATAATGGAAAAATCGACTCCATCAATTTTTTGGATCACAGAAGGGCGTGATCTCTTTTTTCCGGGAGAAGCTAAAGGCTGTGTGGAGGTTGCATTTTGCCTGTCTTTATCTTCTTTTCTAATTTTACTTATAGTTCGTTCACTAACACCCGTATAATATGCCGCCCTTGCATTTCTAGCTACCAGTGGATAAACGAAAGTATTGTTAGCCGCTTCTGCATCGCAAGCACGTATCACGTTTGCTATTATTTCCCTTGCCTGGCTGTGAATAACTTTCCCATGCTTGAATTCCATTATCACCACTAAACAGTAAATTATATTTTCAAAGTATTTGCCAACTGCCTACGCCTATGGGAGTAGGTTTATAAATGACCGTGCCATCGGCACGTTATTCTAGTTTCAGATAAGATAAGAGTTTTGGACCAATCAGCGACCGGATGTTTACCTGCGGCCTGGGTTTTCCAGCTACATTGCCAAATTCAGCGGAACAATTCTATATCTTAAATATGTTAATATGTATGGACCGCATTTTATGTAGAACATCTGACAACTTCGCAATTTTTTGTCCGCATTCTTTCGGCTTGCAATCTTTCGCTGGTCCAACATTAGTAACAGGCAGAAGCGCATGGTTGCAGTTAAGTAGAGGAAAGGGTCCTAAGCCAGAAGCCTGAATTTCACTGTTGAGCCCGTTGGGCCATTGGCTCTGCATTTCCTGGAGCTCCATTATTCCCAAGTGTAAATAGTAGCTCAGATATCTACTGTTCTGTAGTGGAGCGCACATGCTGCTCGGGTAGCATATTTTTCATTCCATTACCATTATGTATTTTTAAGATAAAGTTTTTGGGCAGCATCTCAATTTTCATTATAATTCCTGGATATATGCAAATGAACACACTATTTTTTTTGCAATGCTTTTCAAATTCGGAGAAGGTAATAGAACACTAATGAAAAGAAATTGAACCCATCTAAAATGACTGAAACTATTGATGTCCTTCAGAATAGGAAGGTGGGATAAATAAGGAAAGGAACTAGAAAAAAAGTATACATCGTGATTCTTTATCCCAAGGTAATTAAACACCATGTATGTGGTCTCAAGTATATTTTGTTTTCTTGCTAAGAATAAAATCCTAATGGATCTAGCACACTGTTTTCTAGCGTTGCGGTTTTGCCACCTAATTTTCTAATTAGGAAAATTATTTGTTATAATTGTTTGTATAAAGCAAATGTCGCTTAACATAACAGAATAAAAGTTCGTTGGCTTTAAAAACATGCTTTTATCTTTCAAACGGTAATAAAACAAAAACAAAATAGATGTTCTATTTTGAGCAGCTCTATTCATCACTAAGAGTGATAATTAATTGTTATCCCACCTGAAACAAGTCCAGTTCTGTTTTGCTGGTGATCGAAATTTAACTCTGTCCAAGGTTCAGATGTTTGGTTTAGATATCTCAGATTGACTACGACTTTCTTATGAAAAATGCAGCTATCCAGTTTGATCACACATCCCCCATACAAGCTGTTTGGAACATTTTGAGAAACTTCTTGCAGTTTATGGACCTGAGGCGTCATCCTGGAAACCCAAAACCATGTCAGCGAATAAGAGTGTCTGTTTTCATAGATCATTGTAGACTATGCGCGTAGTCTCAAATGACTGTGCAGAGTCTTATGAAGATAACTGTACATTGTAACTGATTACTCTTATAAAAAGAAAATAGACTCTAGTTGAGTGAGCTGGTGTCATTGTCATTTTCATTGAAGATAATTATTAAATATAATTATATAGTTATTAGTATGAAACATTATAAGCAGGTTTTGTGCTTTTTCCCGGCATAAATACCTTTTATTTAATTTTGAGAAATCCAGAATTTTAAACTCAATTTTCTCAGACTTCACATTACTGCCTTTTACTTCAGGCCCATATAACCCACACCCTCGTATTTCATCAAAAATACAACTCAGTGCCGTTATGTGGATGCATGACCCTTCACAGCTCCTTTATCCCAAAAAAGTTTTCGCGTTTATGATGTTGGAATGGCCGGCCATCCAACTTCCGCTATAAAACAAGTTCGGAGACCTTTCGATATCGTTTTCCGAAAGCAGCAGAAAATATAAAGCTCGCCTTTTTATTCGATGCCGTCGGGAAAGTTTTCCCCAAACAAAGCACCAACTGGTTAATTAAAGTGTTTATTTCTTTCAACATGCCGACCATTCACGCTTTGAGATTCATTTTAGCTCCTATTAGTTTATACAAATGAACTTTGCCGCGTTTAAGTTATATTGCGATATCGAGTTTCGATCGGGTATCTTTTTAGCTTCTCTCATTCGTTTTAACCTTAGTTATTTATCAACACCTTTGAACAATAATTATATTACGACTGGTAGCTGTCACACAAGATCAGGCTTTAATAATAAGAATAATAATAATAATAATAATAATAATAATAATTTATATAATAATAATAGTAATAATAATTTATTCGGCTAATAACCATAGAAGTTGACGCCGAGTAAAAAAAAAATAATAATAATTTATTGATGTTAATATACGGAAAGTGCTTACACAAGTCAAAACAAACTAATAGAGAAAAGTACATCAGACATAAATAAAACCTGTTAAAAGCAATGCAATGCTACACAACGCATAATTACTAAAAGCAGATTAAAAAAACAAATAAAAAATGTCTTCATGAGAGAGGTGAAGATCGTTTAGAGAAATATATATATATATATATATATACAGGGTGACTTTGAAGTTGAGTCATTAATTTTCAGATAATGATTGTAGAAGGAAGATAAACCAAAATATGTGTGTAAAAATAAAAAAAAATTAAAAAAAAAAATGTTACCTTGTTTTATAAAGTATCCTCCCGACAAGTATTTCAGTGCGGACCTGTGCGCCCAAAAGCATGTCACAAAAACTGTTCGAAATGATTTCCGTTTTGCTCGACGCACAGCTGGGCGCGTCTTAGCCATGTCTCTTTACAAGCACGCAATAAAATCACTGGTTGATTTCTGATCACTGTACTCATTTCCTCAATTCGAGCACGTAATTCTTCGCGTGTATTAACCGGTGTTTTATACACTAGAGTTTTTAGCCAACCCCACAAACAAAAGTCTAAAGGATTTAAGTCCGGAGACCTTGGCGGCCAAGGTACAAAACCGCCACGGCCGATCCAACGATTATTAAATTGTCTATTTAAAAATTCACGCACATTTCTTGCATAATGGGGTGGTGCCCCATCTTGTAAAAACCACATGTTTTGTCTAATATTTAAAGGCACATCTTCCAGTAAACCAGGCAAATTGTGTTGCAAGAAATCAAAATAATTTTCACCAGTTAAGCGATTTGGTAATTCAAAAGGCCCCACTAAAATTCCATTAACAATTCCCGCCCACAGGTTGATTGGTTCAAATCGCTGTTGAAAATTGGTTTCCCTTATTTCATGGGGATTTTCACTCGCCCAAACGTGAGAATTACGTGAATTAATAATTCCGTTTCTAGTAAAGAGGGCTTCATCACTCACTAAAATTTGATTTAAAAAATTGTCATCATTTTGATGTTTATTTAAAAGCCAATTTCAAAAGTCAACCCTTTGTTCATGTACTTCCGGTTGTAAGGCCTGCACTTTTTGTATGTGAAACGGATAGAACTGATTTTCACGTAGAGTTTTCCAAGTTTTATACTGACTAATCGCCAATTGAGTTGAAATTTGTCGGGTGCTTACTGTTGGATCATCACTTACTAATTCTAAAATTTGTTCTTCTAGTTCTATTTGATCGTGTGGTCTTGGAGCACCGGCATGATCTCCTCTGTGAGGTCTTAAGTCACCTGATTCACGAGCTCTTTGCACTACATTAACAAAGGCACGAGGGGTTGGTTGCACTCGATTGGGAAACCGATCCGCATAGATCCGTGATGCCGCGGCAGCATTTTGTAAAGACTCCCCGTAAATAAGAACCATGTCCACAAGTTCAGCATTTTCGTAAACATGTGCCATTTTTGATTTGAGCCTCGCAACAGACACGATTATTCACTTACGCGTTACCGACTACCGACTGATACTGACTGCATACAACTGAAGAAAATAATTGTAAAAAGATCGTTCCAAATTCTTTCGCTTTTTTGTTTCCGATGCGATGAACGGATAAGGCGGATTATATCTGTTGTTGCCAAACACGAGAACATAATATCATTATTGAGACAGGGCGGTACTCAAACTTCCAAAGGGCTATAACTTTGTTACTTTAATTTTACCAGAAAAATGGTAAAGGAAAAAAACATTTCTTTTGATCAGATCTACTCACTGTTAAAATAAATGACTCAACTTCAAAGTCACCCTGTATATATAATACAATTAACTATACACATACAGACAAAAAAACGAAAACAAATACACAAGTTCTACAGAGAAATAAATAATTAAGCATTTAAGGTATATCAGTCAAGTCAATTGTCAAAGAATGCGTTTCTTATTAAATAATACTTGAGCTTCCTATGAAAAATTTCAATATCCAATGATTGCATATTGTTGGGCAGCAGATTAAAAAATTTAATTCCATAAAAGTGTGCTCCAACTCTTAATTTTTCTAGGCGGTGGTTATTGAGACAAATGTTGTTTCTATTTCGTGTATCATAATTATTGTGGTTATTACTCTCAGTGGGGAAGGTACTAATGTTAATTTTCATATACAATATTAGACAACTCAAAATTTACGCACATGGAAGGGTTAGTTGTTAGTGTATTCCAATGTTGTTCAATGTTCAATGTTCAATTGTCATTCACGACGTTTTTTATATTATTTTTTACTGACATGCGTGATATGTGACAAAGAGCAGTGAGGAGTGCCGCAGTTGTGGTAAAAACAGAGTTACGGACTTGTGCCACTGTCTCAGTATTACGCTATTTCTCCAGTAGTAAGGTAACATTTTACTCGCTTGCTGCACAAATAACTATTTCTGATTGTAATTGTTCTAAGATAGAGCTGAAAAAAGCCTTTTGTCGGCATGACGTTTCTGTAAACGATGGGGTATATAAAGATTAACAATGATTTGATAAGGTTTCATTGAACATTAGTGGTTTTCATAAAACTACCGACATTTGAAAGTGATAATAAAAATATGAAAATGGATTATTCCATTTCATTGCCCGCTCAAACGATCACCTCACCTAAAAGCGGCGCTAACATCTAAATTTTACAGCGGTATGTCGATTGGTTCTTTATACTCTCTGCTTCAATTATTATTAGTAGTTTTACTGAAACATACAGTCTGACAATAGTTTCTCAGGAATGCCACCTAACTAATATCAGATAACAGTAGTATCAGTCGTTTTCACGTGCTATGCTCTACCGTAAGTTATTTCCTATAATTTGTGGATAAACTTTTGTCATAACCGCGCAAACTAGTTTCAAGGAGCCACTTCTCACCAAACTTTCTCTATAACCGAGAAGAACAACTCCCAACTTTGCACACATCGTTCATCTGCGCACATGATTAAAGTTTCCAAATGAATTCGGAAATCTACAAAGACACTAAATGATATTGCAGGAGGAGTACATGGTGCAAGGTTCTGGCTATGAATAGAAAAGGCTAACAAAAAGCTACACTACATAAGCAAATTGACTTTGACGTTCTCGGGCAATGGCATTAGTTGAAGAAGTTACATTCGGATTAGCTCTCACGGTTTTAAAGCAATCTGAAGCGTTATTCAAATATGTCACATTATTGTAAATAGATGTTCCAGGACCAACGTCCAGTCAGGAGAGAAGAAGTCTAGCAGTGCAGTTTCAAAAGCCTGTGTATGCGAGTAATTCGAAGGTCAATATACTTGATCCCGTTTTGTATTATCACAAAGTTCACTAGATTTTTACAAAGAAAACAACAATCTACGTACTTTTATTATGATATAGTTGTAGTCACCGTTCTTGGCGGGTCAAAGTAAGACCAGCAATATCCCTTTATATATCTCCATCTTCCTCATACATACACATGCAACCTACCCCTGTGTGTGAACGTTTGTTCGGTAAGCTCAAAGACATACGTTTTTTAGTTCTGTCTCCGTCTCGAAAACTTTGTCGCTACGTATGAGTGCCCTTCAATCATATTTTTCAGAGTGACCACTTACTTCACATCGGCGTTCAACATAAAATTGTACAGTGTCTGAAAATACGATCAATGGAGAAGGCCAAGAGCTATGGTGAATTTATAAGAGAATTTAGAGGAAGAGAATGAAGACACCGGTCCCCTGTTGCCCACTTCATGCGTACTGGAGTGAGTTAGGCAAATTAAGATCCACCCATGGTACGGAGACTTGATCTGCTTACTTATTTCATATGGCGTTGATGACGTAACTGCCAAGAAGGGTAACTACAACTATATCCAACATATTGAACCAAGCATTTTTGTAACGATGTCACACAAACCGGTTGAGCTGTAGAGACATAAGTTAGACTTCTAGTATATTTGGCCGAAGATTATCATTTTCGGGAATTTAATTCAATTTATTGGTGCCTTTTTGCGCATACATTATGGACCACCCAGTATGGATTTCGTTACTCATATTATCTGAAGATCTATCCTGTCACTGTTTCTGCAGCAGTTATGACAAAAACCATCTTGTCATTACACTAATCGAAATGCATCTGAACTTATTTTCATGTATTTTCAATGCATATACAAATATACCTCTTGTCCCAAAGTCAACATATTCAATATTCAAACGTAACTTTCATAGTATTCAGCTTCTTTTATTTTGTGACTATACGCGAATTAGGTCCCAAATTGTATTGAAACGTTATTCAGTATTGAAACTAGATGTCGGAACACTGAATTTCTATTGGAAAAATCCCAGATAGTGAGAAAAAGGCGATGTCGTGCCGTCTTCTCGGGATCCTGGAAATTCATCAATTTTCCGTTTCACGTATAGTGAAAAGATTCGGGGAAGCCGAAGAATACAAATAAAGGGCATTATCTGCAATTCCGACCTCAGACGAAATCCTTCTTCCGGAAATCGGTACAGTTTCGCTCATACGAGCCTTAAATAAATGAGGATTTGAGTAGGCGATTTCGGTGAAAGAAAGGTACGTGTCTTACACTTAATTTTACCGTTTATTTAGTGAACTGCGTGCATCTCCCTATGGTAGTTTCATTTGATATCGTGGTTTTATCCGATATAAGCTTAAGAAGTAGACAAGAAAAATATGAGTAAAAATGCTTAAATATCGAGGTATCTCGGTTACCTACTGATCCAATTTTTAACTGACACCTAAGTTGACTATAAAACTGGGTAACGCCTCTTCTGGCAGACTCTTCTACATTATCGATACCTTTGGAACGAGTTAGTGTCCCCTTTCTCGAAGTACAGAATCTGGTGGGTCTGTATGGCAGGCCTAAAACGCGGCAGCATCATAGAGGAGGGCATAGAGCAGCAAAATCTGGTAGAAGAGCAGCAAGTGGTCGATGTGAGAGATTCTTGACACCTCCAAACCGTATCAAGCGTGAACAGCGTAATAGGAGCCGGAATATTTTCCGCAAATGTATTACAGGTAGGAATCAACCGTTAGCGGTATGTACCTATAGTATATCGACATATCAGCGATATCGGCCTAATTTTCCGATATACGAATCGGTCCATATGACTACCCTCGTACCGACATAGGATTGCCAATACAATTCTGATCGTTAAGAAGGATCAAAGTCATTGAATTGAGGAAAAACAATACATAGACATATATTTTCATTAGCTGTATCAGTGAAACCTTTTTTTAGGTTTTTGCACCAAATACAAGTTGCACTGACGGCTTTAGCAGTTTTTTTATTAGAAATACTGTCGAAACATTTCAACACAGCGCTGTTATTTAAACAATTTCCACGTTTGTCTGACTAATGGACCCACATGTATTTGAAGTTCTTCTTCAATGTAGTATACGTTTCGGTACATGACACTTGAAAATATTCATTTATCTGTCTCTCAGGTGACACTTCTTTGTTCTGTCTTTTCATTTTAGGATTTCTATACAGAGTGTTTCTACATTAGTCTAAAAGTGCTGTAACATCCGAAGATTAGGCGAAACCACCATTCCAAATTTAATAGTGGCACCACACAATACCAGCATAGACCACCGTCTGTAAGGCATTCTCGCTCTCAAAAGGACTTCTTGCCTCCAAAAAGGATCTTTTGATTTTTAATGTACCAGATATATGAGCTTCATATATCGTTCCGAAGACGCCAAAAGCCCCTCCCCCAAAAAAAACCTACCCAGGGCTGGTGTCGTAACACACCAGCTAATTGTTATGCAAAATTGTTTTCGACTAAAAGAAGTGTCACCTAGAAGAGAGATAAATAAATTTTTATGGTGTACACACTTTGGAATTATGTATGAAACAACACATCAGGTATATGGATCCACTGGAATATGCGCACTCTTTTAATAAAATTTGAGATAACATTTTTGAACACATGTCGTGGTATCTCATTGATACACCGTCTGATTTCAGCTTCGAATGCTTCGGTGGTTGCAGGCTTGTTGGCATAAACTTGTGACTTCAGATAATCTTAGAGCCAAAGGTGTTAAATTGCACGAGCGTGGCGGCCAATGCTGGTCACGAAACTGGGAGATGACTTGGCCAGGAGCAAACTCGTGCAAAACTGCCGATGTTTCACGAGCAGTATGGCATGTGGCACCATCCTGCTGAAACCATATGTAATTTAGAACTATATGGCTTCTAACTGTGGCACAAAAAATGAGTATCATTGCACGATAAGGTTCGCCATTCACTGTTAGTGGATTACCTGTCTCATCCTTAAAGAGACCAATAATTCCTCCAGACCATAGTTCACACCAAACAGTGACACGTTTTGGATGCAGAGCTTTCTCATGAGTTACTCTTGGATACTCTGTGCCCCAAATGCGGCTATTGACGAAGCCATCGAGATGAGAGAGAAAATGGGCCGCATCGATAAAAATGATTTCGTCCCCAAAATCAGCATTCACATCCTGTCGGCCAAGGATCCAATTGCTGAGCTCTCTTCGTTGTGCATGGTCTGCTGGCACAAGCTGTTGAGTCATTTGGACTTTGTAGGCATGTAGGTGTACATCTTTCGTTAGAATACGCTGGAGAGTGGCTGTTTTAATGTCCAATTCTTGGCTACACTCTCGCGAACAGCTCCGACATTTTCTTCTGAACGATCGCTGTGACCTTGTCTCATATATTTCAAATCTTTAACTGAACCAGTACTTTTGAATTTTTGGATTATTCTTTTCCCGGTCGAATATTAGCTGCACTTTTCGAATCCTGGCAACTAAACATTCACCAGTTTGGTGATAATTTTTAACAATGAGGATGCGCTGTTCTATTTTGTAATGATTCATTTTCATCAACTCTTGCCTGTCTACTATCGATCTGTCATGTCACAATCGTTATGACATTATGACTTCCAAAATGGCGCGTAATTCGAATATTGCGTGCTTATTGATACACCCTTCTTGAAATATTGCGTTCTTATTGAGAAACCCTTTACTTATCCTGTGGTTTTTATCTTGATCGTCCCCCATCTTTGTCTGGCCGAATCTAACTACACATGCTTAAAATTTCTCTTAACCACAGCAATGTTTCGGTACCGACAGTGACAACTGACACTTTTTGGATGATATATTTCATTTATGTGTTACAGGTCACACTTCCTTTGTTTTTTGCTGTTTATTTTCATATTATTATACAGTGTGTTACTACAAATGTCTGAAAGGTTCTGCTGACATGCTGACATTGTGCCAAGTCATCATTCCAATTTTATGATGGCACCGCGCAAAACCAGTAAAGCCCAGGACTGTCTGGAGTAGGCATTTTCGATCCCTAATGGACGTCCAGCCCTTCAAAGTGACAAGCAGGCTTGAGGTTAACTGTTGTTTTTTAATATACCGTTCTCTTCATCGTCCCGATCCCGCAAAAGGTCACCTGAAAACGCGAAAGCCCAGCCAAAACTGATGTCGTAACTCACCGCTTAAACGTTATGCAGTCAATAAAATGCTGCATATATGCATTGTTCAAGAAATTTAAATTGCGTTAAATAGTACTCCGACATCTAAAGGGAATCATGTTATTTGTCTTGTAAGAGAATAATATGAGACATAATAGGTTGGCGTCTATATGGCGAAAATATCTGCGCATTTGAGATCGAATAATGAATTATAAGAAAAAATATGGACAATGAACTCCACTAGTCAGGATGGAGAACATCAATTAGATCTTGCCTTCAACAGGCACGTTACGCCAACAGTTTTGGGTGGGCTTTCGCATTTTCGAGGCAATGGACGAGAGAGATGTGTCTGGTACAATAATGATCTCATGCTCGCTTGTCGCTGAGGAGAGCTGAATGTCCCTTTGGGAACGGGAATGTCGAATCCAGGCGGTCATGGGCTTTGCACGGTACTGTCTTAAAAATTGGAATTGTTGCTTCACGCACTTCCAGCATATTACCTTTCATGGACCTTTCATGCTATTGTATTAACAGACTACATATGAATGTGAGAATGAAATGAAAAAAGAAACGAAGTGTCACCTGGAAGATAGATAAAAGATACTGTCAAAACAGTATCAATTACTTCACCGTTGAGACCGAAATGTCGTACAGTAGGGAGGAATTTCAAACACATATGGTTTGATTCGGTCAGACAAACATCGAGGATCATCAAGTCTTCGCTACTTCAGAAAGGATTCGAGATCAAGACCTTTTAAACCTAATTCGCCGGAAGTGATTCTACTGTACTAACAAATTTTTCTGCACAGGCTTTCTGCCTGTCAGTCTGTTATTCGAGCAGAACGCGTATTGAAGGCCGCAGGATAACTAGAAAATTATAAAGGAATTAAAATAAACTACTATAATCTCCTGCTGTCTCGAACAACGACGTTACCGTTATGCTGTTCGTTCTGGATGCATGCGCTGAACTGCTCCTGTTATTTTCTTTTTTAGGATTCAAACTTTCATCTGTTCGCAAGCACTGTTATTCAGATTAGGACTTTTCTATATTCAGCCTTCTTTACGGACGCGTTGTATCTCGGGATAACATTTGCTTAGTTTCTAGTCATCTCGGGCAACGATGCTCGAAGTATGTTCAGGAGATTGGTTTAAGACTACTCATACAAGTCTTTTTTGAGTTCCTCTATATTTATTTTTGAAGGGGTTATGTTAGCAAGATGTAATTCGGGCTGATGGAATTGATGTATGAATGTATGGGGAAATACGGAACATCAATGTGGGACATGCACAATAAATCATTTAAAAATTGTAAAATTGAAGCAAATGTGAT
The DNA here is from genome assembly GCA_963669975.1 of Acanthoscelides obtectus. Taxonomy (NCBI): domain Eukaryota; kingdom Metazoa; phylum Arthropoda; class Insecta; order Coleoptera; family Chrysomelidae; genus Acanthoscelides; species Acanthoscelides obtectus. The sequence continues at coordinate 63,547,234 of CAVLJG010000003.1, read as the reverse complement.
ATAACTTTGACAGACATTTCAAACAAAAAGAGTCTGTTAACAATGGTAATGTGCATTGTGGCACATGCACAACCCAGAAAAGTCCGCTCTTGCGTACATTTTAAAATCGAAATTGAATTACAGTCGTGCCTCTTGATTGGAAATGAATTCTGTATTTAGTTAGTAGGTTAGGTAGTAATAGATATCCAAAACAGCCTACTCGATATGACACTAGGGACAGGAATTTTTCCATAAGACATATTTACTCTAGTTTTTTAGAGTTGGAGCTTCATCAAAAAAATATTCGTTCACGTAGTTTTTCTAAAATTCTCTTATCAACATTACCGATCACGTAGCACCCAAGTGTCGCTGGTTCTTAAACTATTTGCTAGAACTCACTGACCGGTGGATTATAAAGAGATTATAAGGGGATTCCACCATCAGAATTTAACCAACTAGCCTAATATTTTCTCAACTTCACTCAAAATGTTCTTTGAGTCGATATCAACGTTTTCTCAGTGTACGTATTTATCTAACACATTACCAAGCAGTTTTTTCAGTAGGTGTACGTTCAGCTCCATACTCAATCGGTATTCACCATTTTTGCTAGTATATGGGTACCTTTAGCGTAGTAGTCGTGCTTTCTTAGGGCACCTTACCCATTGGGCGTGTGTCAATCTTAATGGCGACTACCTTTACGGTGAAGGGTGGCAGGGCAATGCCGATAACGTTGTTGCCTTGGTAACGCAAGCGCCGTTTTCGCACCCTTCCGCGATATCTTTACTGTAATATCGGTAAGTCACCGGTAAGCTAATGAAAATTATTAACTCCTTTAGAATAGAAAGGATAGTATGAATCAATTTATCGTTCCGAGAATAAAAGGTAACATTTTTTAAAAATTACCAATTAAAATTCCAATTTGAAATACCCAATGTTTCGTGAGTTATATTTGAAATTCATCACGAATAAGAATGTTATCATTTTTATTTAAGCATATTTTGTATTATTGTTTGTTGGTATAAATCGAAAGATGAGCTTTCAACGGAGTCCGTTGCTACTGTCGCAAAGCTAAAAAAGCAGCAAGCTTTTTTTTAGCTCTGGTATCTTTGCGACTTCATGTAATTGGATGTTATTGAAAAATGGAGTCAAGTAGATTCAAGTAGGTTGACATTGTCAGTTCATAAAGGATTATCTTCAGCACCAGTTAGACCTTATGAGAAAAATTTAGCAACGAATATGGTTAACATCCCTTCCCTGCCCTACCGGTAGTCGATCTGGCAACGTGGTTTCTCCCTGATACTTGACGGCACATCGCGTCAGACGTGGCAGCCTGGTCGTAGGGCCAGAACACTTACCAAGACTGGCACGCTCACCGGTGATCCGAGAAAGCAGAAGCAGTGTTCCGTATAGAAAGAATTTCTCTTTCTTAGTTTCAAGGGCAAATGTAGGGAGAAATCCATGATGACATATAACTACCAAGATTAGGAGCGTATAAATATACTAACATCAAACAACTTGAGATAACTCCCCACCCACATAGCTTAATCAAAATCCAAACGGTACTTTCCAAGTTATAGACGGGCTAAGGATTAGCGGACAAATCGACCGATAGATCGACCGAAATAAGTGACATGGTTTTTGGCGATGTATGTCATATAACATCCAAAAAACTTAATATCGGGTTTTTGAAATTTGCGTTGATAATACTTCTCGCTAGTAGGCGTGAGAAGTAAAAATGCGTAAGTGGATATTATAGAAAATGATCATCTCTAGATAGGCTTATATGGGAAATATGTGTGGATTGTAAGTTATTTACTAGCTAATTGTGCAGTAAAGCACGGTAGTAATCGATGGGTGTTGTCATACATTACGAAACCCTAGCACTGAGTCGGATTTTTGTAGAGGATCGGCAAAGAAGTCAAGAAAAGAACATACCATACGGAATAAAAACATCAGAAATCAGATAGGAATAAAGAGCGTAAAATAAAAATAACAGCTTGTATGGTGCAACCATGTGAAACGAATTGAGGAGAAGATATCACCAAGAACAGTCTTAGAATGGACACCACTGGTAAAAAGGAAACGAGTATGACCAGATATCACATGCATACTAGGGATCTCGAGAGATATGTCAGAAAGAAATATACCTGAGTTACGTAAAAAGCCTATAAATTGTAAAAAAAAAACCGACAAAAAGTCTTGCAGCCTAGGTAGTTTTTAGTGTGCAAATAGTTCATTCCGCATTTGCTCGCTATGAGCCTCATCAAAAGCGCTACCTGTGGGGGAATGACTCAATGACATGACACGTTCAAGTCTGTTCCTGAGCGTGCATTGTTGGATGCATAGTGTCGTGATAGTCAGTAGTGTTTATCTCTCAGATGATGTGAAAGAAAGAAAGTTGGTTGAGTAGCAAGGTCGCATCTGGATGATTGTGTGTATTGACCCGCATGTTTATATCTACTAGCTGTGCCAGTCGTATTATTTATGTGTGGTTGTTTCTGAAGATATGTTATATTCAAAGTTATATCCGAAGCTTTATTTAAGAAAATATATTTATTTACCTTCAAAGCCACATCACAGAAAAATTAGACATGACGCATCACACAAGAAACGTTTTTGCACTGCCTCCCATTTTGGCGCTGATGTGTATTTTCTACGAGACATCGCAAAATAAGTTTGAATAAAATACAAATGACTGGGTATGGAAAATAATCTAAAATGTTCTTGTTTCATGAATACTTCCATCTGTAGCCTAATCACTCACCTGTTAGTTGTAATACTCTTCACCAACCAGGGGTTTTATTTTCTTACCTCTCGCATTTCTCAAATTCAGCAAATATGCTTATGTAATTGCCAGAATGAATGAGGAAAAGTGGACGCGCAACTAATTTCTAGCTCCGAATACTTACATCTCAAATAAGTGTATTTCAGAGAAGAAACCAAGGAAACTATCATCAGCACAGATTATTAGCACAAACATCCTCACTAAGCACCTATGTACTGCCGTTTTCTCCAGCTAGAGTGTAAAACTTGCAGCTTAGATCTCCAAGAATGCCATCTCGGAAGCCCAAGCCAAATAGCTCAAGTGACGCTTTAGGGAAAAGGTATAGTTTCTATTAGTGCACCAAGTGTACGATAGCAATGTCACAAAAAATCTATACAATATAAAAAAACCGACATAATGTCACTTTTTAAGATGCGTAATGCCCCTGCCGGGGCAATGCTACACAACCTGAAAGAGACATTTAGTCGAATACCAAGATCCGGCTACTATCTTGGTTGAAGCTCCGATTTTTGGCCGCCAAATGTCCATTAGTTCCATCAACAGTTAGGTACATATTTCGCGAGTGACAGGTAATTGCAGTGAATACGATGCGATGGCAAAACTAAAAAAAAATAATTGTAATGAGTCTTGTAGTATTGATGGTGATTCTTTTCCATCTCGTAAGGTAAGAAATGTGAGTAAAGCATTGAGTTTTCTTGGGGCAGTCGTTGCAGGAAATAGAAGCAAGATGAGGAGGTGGAAAAAAGTGCTCTTGCAAATAAGATTGACGAATATTTGAAAGCGGTGGTGGTTAGGAAACGTATTAACTGGCATAATTCGCAAAAAATACCTAACAGCACTCGCTGTCACTTAGAGACGTTTTTACAAGCCAGTAAAATTTACAAATCGACAAATGCGGAAGAATTTTATTTTCATTCGGCACAACTTATCTTTGACAGGTATTGATTGCTAGGTCTGTTCGTACAAAACATTGATTTTCGAGTAATATCTGCGACTTTTGCGAGATTTTATATTTGGTATTTGGCCAAAGAGTTCGCATTATATTTGGCCGAAAACCGAATATCGTTCCTCCGATGCCCGATGCTGAATTGAACTTTATGATCCATCGAATAATTGCATGCTCTTTCTTCTGTTGTTTGAATTTAGGCTAAAACCATATATTTTTACCCCCTATCCTCATTTTTAGCTACTTAACCAAGCCAGCCTGTCCCCCCCTTATCTAATTCATAGTACATAGTTTGTTCATGAACAATATTCTCATAAAATATCTCCATTATCCAGAGCACTTCTCATATTTCTGTACTCGCAAATATACAGTCTAATAGCTACTCGAGCGCCGTAGGGACATAATGGGTTTTGAAGATTAGATAGCAGAAAGAAAAAAAGGTTCTGTGGTATATACCCACGAAGACTCGAGTTGTTTAGGGTCATGATGACAGGAACAGACACAAAGAGAGAGAGAGACTTTCTGCGCAGTGTATCAACTCAATTCATCGTCGAAATTCTTAGCTTCACCCCCACTCCATGCGTTTAACTTCCTATCGCTATTCTTCATGAATATACCCTTTTAATGGGTGGAGGAAGCGGACACTCGAGTGGCAAGGGTATGTAGTATCTTGAAAAGTGACATGTTGTCGTTTTATTTTTTGACATAACGTAGGTTTTTTTGTGACAAGATGCTAACTTATTGTAAACTCGTTTTGTAGGTGTATGTGTTGCCTAAACATCATGATGCTTCAACTATCAATGTTGCACCTCTGATATGATGTAATATCTGCTACAGAGTGGTGTTGTCGGAGGTCTAAGCTGTATGTTGTATACTATAGCTGGAACGAAACGGCAGTGCATAGGAGCATAGTGAGGATTTGTGTGCTAATAACCTGTCTTGATGATAATTCCATTGATTTCTTGTCTCAAATACACTTACTTGAGATGTATTTAAAGCTAGAAATTAGTTGCGCATCCACTTTTTCTTATTCAACCCGGAAATTACAAATGCATATTTGCTGAATTTACAAAATGTGAGAGATAAGAAAAGAAAATCCCTGGTTGGTGAAGAAACAGGTGAGAAGATTTGCTACATACACTAATATTTATGAAAGTAAAAAGGTTATCACATTATTTTTTTATTTCCTGTTATTAAAATTTTATAGAAATTTATTTTGCGATGTCAGTAGAAAATACAAATCAGCGCCTAGATGTGAGGCACTGCGAAAATATTTGATGTGTGATGCACCTCAAAGCTTTTGAAAACACAAAAAACTGGAGAAATCGTAATTTATAACTTTGGACATAACCTATCTTCAGAAAGGATATACTCGGCTTTCTGCCACCAACATCGCATGCGTGAGCGTGTCGTGTCGTTGAATCATCCCTCTATAGATCGTTCACAGCGATTATAGTTAGCAAACGTGGAATGAACTATTTGTACCCTAAGAACTACCTAGCCTGCAAGATGACATTTTGTCGTTTTTGCAAACTTTCATTCTACGTTTGCTCACCAGGATCCTTGTGAGCGCGATCGAAAGCGTCCATCTATGGAGGAATGAATGAACGACACGGAATGCTTGTCTCTTTTCAAGTATGCATTGTTGGTTGCAAACAGCCACTTTGTTTGTAGACAAATTATTTTAATGTTTAAAATGTGAAAGAACCATGAAGTATAGCTATTAGCTGTGCCAGACGGGTTATTTGTGTTGTTCTTTCTGAAGAGAGGTTATGTTCAAAGTTATACATTACGATTCGTCCTGTTTTTTTCTTTTGCGTTTGAGAAGAATTACAAAAAACTACTTCCGCACCCGCGTTGTGTAATTACCGTTAGCATGTATATGACTTGTAATTCGACAGTGTACAGTGAATATAATTATTTCTTATCTCCCTCATTTTTGAAATTCAGCAAATTTTGCATATGTAATTTCCAGAATGCATTAGAAAATCTTAAGTAAGTGTATTTGAGACAAGAATCCAATGGGATTGTCATCAACACACATTATTAGCACACAAATCCTCACTTTGTTTCAGCTTAGACCTCCAGTAAGCAGATTTTATATCACATCAGAGGCAAACATTGATAACTGAAACATCATGACGTTTAGGCAACACATACAACTACAAACTAGTTCACGACAAGTGTCGATCAGCTAGTGCTAAACCTAAATAATGTCGAAAAAAACAGTATAATGTAAAAAAAAATCGATTTAAGATAATATATGCGCTACGTGTCTCTGATATTGGAGGTATGATAATCTGCCGGCTTATACCGGGTGGGCCATCAATCAAGGATGCCAGCTGACTCTCGACCACTCAACTTAGAGCTGTCGGCTAGTGGCCAAGAGAAATTGCTGGAAATAACTTTCAGCTCCCTGGGATGGCCGCTAGGAGGCGTAGCCCCAATCTCAACATTAAAAATATAAGGGGCTTATATATGGTGACAGTACGTAACATGATGCAAGGTATCCCTCCTTATGTTAATCTGCCGCGCTCTAGTAAATCCAAAAAAACCCCATTTGGGCTCCTCTACTAATATAGACAAGCATATCAAAATGGTAGATGAATCTAAGCAAGGGCTTTATCGCTACTCCTCAGTTCTGCTACCATAGTAATCATCCGTCTTTTGATTGAGCCAATTGTATAGAACTTTCAAGTGGGACGCTTAGAATATGGATATACTTTAATTTCGCCTGATAATTTCTCCGCTCCATCATAGCTGTTCCTATTGGCGACGCCATAAGGAAGAGTATCTCCGTCCGTTGTGCCTTATAGACGGGAAATCGAAGCATCCACGTAATATCCGATGTAATAATACTCTTTCTAGGTAAAAGATGCCATCGCTGAAATTATATTGGACGTAGAAGGCGGCCGAGGAGGTATAGGGAGCGAAAGGGGAACTGAAAGCCTCCACTCCAACGATGAATGGGATCGAACGGGTATTATAAATCACGACTATTAATCCTTCGACGACGACGTCCTCTTGCTGTTTCTTTTCGTTTCGATTCACTGCAATATCAGGACGACTTTATTCGTACTTTAAACTGTATCAAGTCTGACATGAATAGCACCAATTTCAATTTGTCCTAGCAAAGTTGGTAGGTTATTACAATTAATTTTCAGACAATTTGCTTATTATTAATTCAATGCTCCATTTTGACCGCTACCTCCTTAATATGCCCGGTTACACTGCCTCGCTGAGGTCAACTTGACGCTGAGCTGATTCTTATTTATCTAGTTTTGTTGGGCCAGATACGCGCAAAGCTTGTGTCGAACTTTAATAAGCAATTGATCTAAGTCGAGGGTTTTCTCTGTTTAAGGGAGTTTTAACCAAAAATGTACTTTTGTTTTGCCAGCCGGACGGTCCAGTATCTCAAATAACGTCTTAAAATGTTGTCTATGTGAAATATGGACTACCGGGTGTTTCAAATTCGGCCCTCACCATTGGGATCTCGGAAACAGTAAGAGAACCGTAGGATGCTTAAATGAGGACAAAGTATCGAATTTAGGTAGCTAACAAAATGCCACTTAGAAAGTTTCAAAATTTCAAGATACAGTACCGGAGAGACTGAAAAAACAGAATTTTCTCAAAATCGTTTTCCTGACTATCTGTTGTCAGAATTTAGCATATATAGCACACTAACTTCGCCACTTTCTTCCTCTGCGGGATAGCATAATGAGAATTCCAATATCAAGTCCTATCCATCTACGATGGATAAAGCCGTAAGGTAGATGTAATACGGCCTAGAAAAGAGGAGGTTCCAGTGAGTGAGAGACTGACACTGTAGCAGTGCATTGTTGAGCCCAACCGGTACTGTGTCAAAATCAAGTTTCGTCTATTGTCCCTTATTTTTTCTTATAAGCGTTATATTGAATTCTGTGCACAGTTAGATAGAGTTTTTAGTTTTGATTCAAAAAATGTCATACATTGACATTGACAAACCTTCGTTATTAAAAACGAACAATTAAAAAAAAGAATTTCCTATGTAGGCTTTGGAATTATGATTCGATTCATCGCAAAGTCGTGTTTTATTTTTCCAAACTTTACTTGTGACGGGATTTCAAAGTGAGTAATGTTCAATTCGAGGGCTCTTCTTTCGACCTCCATTACCACTTTGTTTTTTCATATGGAAATTATACTAGAATTTAAATGGAGTTTCGATTCGTAAGTTCAGTGATGTATTTCTCCAATTGCCCATACATTTATTGTTGGACGAAAATTAGAAGGAAATAAAAAGATATGGTAAAATCTGAACACAAACTGAAAATAACAAATAGTAATAACAATAATAATCATAAATAAGGAGTGGTAAGTCATATCAGATTTCCAATTCGAGGGCTCTTGTTTCGACTTCCTTTACAACTTTGTGTTTTCATATGGACGCTATGTTGGAATTATGTTCCGTCCTCGTCGAAGTAAATATTTAGACTACATATCGTAGTACCCTCGTAGTAGTACCCAACGCCACGATTTCAAAGCGCCTTTCTCCCCTCTGGCCGAATATAAACCTTCATTCCTTGTTCTCGTGCCCGACCGTCAACACGTTAATCCGCGCGCGTCGTTTACGTGCAGTGCAGAGTCGAGGATCCGCTGAACATTTAGAATTAGAAAACAGGACAGAAGGTTGGCCGATAGATGTGCATTGTCGATCGAGATACCGACCGACGGTCGCCTGAAGGTTGCTTTCGTCCCGGACCAAAAGTAGAAAGTGGCGTGCAGGCCTCTTTTTCTAAAGGTGCGTCACAATCAGGTAACTGTCAACTAACCGATCTGTTTTAGGTGCAAGTTAAATGAATAGTAGTATGGATGCCCTACCTGCGCATCAAATTGAGCCTTACATGACGTTAGGGATAACATTCGGACACTGTTGCTTGGGATAGCAACCTGGACATAGCTTGTGATAGCCAACTCCATACCTAGGACGAACAAAGACGTTTGGGATAACGCTGAAACATTGGACTTGGTTGCTTGGGATAGCAACGTGGACCTGGCTTGGGATAGTCAGATCCACACCAAGGACGAACCAAGACATTTAGGATAACGTGGAAGCATTAGACTCTGGTTTGTGTAATAACTATGGAACAATATTGTAAGGATACACATGAGATGTTACGAAGAAGCGGAAGTACCATTTTTCATTAATGTACGACAGAGATTTGCTACATCTATTCGAGACTAGCGTTACATTTTGCTTGTGATAGCAAATTCCACGTGGTTTGTGATAACCGCGGAACAGGTGTGTAATTATGAACATGTCAGGTTAGAAAACCGCCAATATATACTATAACCAGATAAAGAATAGGCACCTTATGCGAGGTTAGCGTTACATTTTGCCTGTGATAACAAATTTCATTTGGTTTGTGATGACCTTGGAATATCTTCGTCAGAATGCTCATGACAGTTTAGGAAACCACTAAAGTACTATTCTTCGTTGATAACAATAGAGGTCAGGTTTTATCTATGCGAGACTAGTGTTACATTTTGCTTGTGATAGCAAATTCCACATGGCTGGTGATAACTATGGAACAGGACTGTAAGCATGAACATCTCCGGTTAGGAAACCACCAAAGTTCTAATGATCCGTAATAACGGAAGTTAAATATCATTATGCCCGATTAACGTTACATTTTGCATAGGTGGCACTCGTACAGCAAGGCGCTCTGGATTGTATTGTTTTAAAAGCCTGTTCCAATAGATGACGCATCACCACGATGATGCGGCGACCTTAGGATAATTAATGTTCGCGCGGTGTTCCAAGGCTGACATTTCGAGGGCGATTCTGGTTGATGACGATAGATGAATAAACTCTGTTCTATTCTAGCCACTTAAGGTGAACCCTGAGGTAACGGAAGCCATAATAGAAATTGTCGCACGCAGGGAATACCCATAATAGAAATTGTCGCACGCAGGGATGCATGCTTGGACTGTGTACAGCAACATGTGGGCGGTTCATTAACTGCAAGTTCAAAGCAGGGAGAGGCGTGCAGGCTGGCAGATATTCACATTAAAGCAAAGAACTCAGGAGTACTCTGGCAGAGGCTTCCAGTGATATCTTGCTTTTCGGTGCAAGTCTGACCAAGTAAGTCAGTTCTAAATAGAACTCAGATAAACTGAGCAGCAACTGAAGGCCAAAATGCCAGACAACGTACTGACAACGTCAACCCGCTATTGCAGATGAGGTGTGTAGATCAGCATGGGCATTAACGCGTATTCATACCGGTGTGAAGCTGGCAGACAAAATTTAGCGGACAATTTGCCGAAGATACCCGAATGACCAGTGGGGTCGACATCATCGACCAGACTGTGATTGTGAAGGATACAGCTAACAGCTCGCAACAATAAACATATGTGCACGAGAATAAGCACCCCTATAGGAAGAATCATTTTCCACCCCAATTAAATAATTCGCAGGAACAAGACTTAACGCAAAACCTTTATTCGAATTTTCACTTACGGTATATTGTAAATATGGTATTGAAAGTAATTAATGAGCTAAATAGCATATCCTGAGAAAATCTCTAAAAGGGTGGTAGATGAAAAAATATAAAAAGAACTTCATTTTCACCGCCAAAAAAAAATGATTCCTCAAAATGTTTTATATCTCAAAAAAATACTCTATTACAGGGACAACTCATGGGCTAGGTGGCATGGTGTGAGAAAGCTCCTGAAAGGCTGGCAGATAAAAAATGTTTTTAAATTCATTTTCACCCCCAAGGAAATAATTCCCCAAAATCAGTTGTAGCTCAAAGAAATACTCTATTATAGAGACAATTTATAGGCTAGGTGGCATGGTGTGAGAAAGCTTCTGAACGGTGGCAGATAAAAAAATATGTTTTTAAATTCATTTTCACCCCCAAGAAAATGATTCTCCAAAATCAAATGTAGCTCAAAAAATCCTCTATTATAGAGACAACTTATAGGCTAGGTGGCATGGTGGGAGAAAGCTCCTGAAAGGCTGGCAGATAAAAAATGTTTTTAAATTCATTTTCACCCCCAAGGAAATAATTCCCCAAAATCAGTTGTAGCTCAAAGAAATACTCTATTATAGAGACAATTTATAGGCTAGGTGGCATGGTGTGAGAAAGCTTCTGAACGGTGGCAGATAAAAAAATATGTTTTCAAATTCATTTTCACCCCCAAGAAAATGATTCCCCAAAATCAAATGTTGCTCAAAAAATCCTCTATTATAGAGACAATTTATAGGCTAGGCGGCATGGTGTGAGAAAGCTCCTGAAAGGCTGGCAGATAAAAAAATGCTTTTAAATTCATTTTCACCCCCAAGATAATAATTCCCCAAAATCAGTTGTAGCTCAAAGAAATACTCTATTCTAAAGACAATTTATCGGCTAGGTGGCATGGTGTGAGAAAGCTCCTGAAAGACTGGCAGATAAAAGAATATGTTTTTAAATTCATTTTCACCCCCAAGGAAATGATTCCACAAAATCAGTTGCAGCTCAAAAAAATACTCTATTATAGAAACAATCTATAGGCTAGATTTCATGGTGTGAGAAAGCTCCTGAAAGGCTGGCAGATAAAAAAATATGTTTTTAAATTCACTTTCACTCCCAAGGAAATGATTCCCCAAAATCAGTTGTAGCTCGAAAAGATACTCTATTATAGAGTCAATTCTTAGACTAGGTGGCATGGTGTGAGAAAGCTCCTGAAAGGCTGGCAGATAAAAAATATTGTTTTTAAATTCATTTTCACACCCAAGGAAACGGATCCCCAAAATCAGTTGTAGCTCAGAAAAATCCTCTATTATAGACATTTTATAGACTAGGTGGCATGGTGTGAGAAAGCTCCTGAAAGGTTGGCAGATAAAAAAATATGTCTTTAAATTCATTTGCACCCCCAAGGGAAATGATTCCCGAAAATCAGTTGTTGCTCAAAAAAATCCTCTATTATAGAGACAATTTATAAGCTAGGTGGCATGGTGTGAGAAAGCTCCTGAAAGGCTGACAGATTAAAAAATATGTTTATAAATTCATTTTCACCCCCAAGGAAATAATTCCCCAAAATCAGCTGTAGTTCAAACAATTCTCTATTATAGAGACAATTTATAGGCTAGGTGGCATGGTGTGAGAAAGCTCCTGACAGGCTGGCAGATAAAAATATATATTTTTAAATTCATTATCACCCCCAAGGAAAGGATTCCCCAAAATTAGTTGTAGCTCAAAAAAATCCTCTATTATAGACACAATTTATAGGCTAGGTGGCATGGTGTGGAGAAGCTCCTGAAAGCCTGTCAGGTAAATAAATATGTTTTTAAATTCATTTTCACCCCCAAGGAAATGATTCCCCAAAATCAGTTGTAGCTCAAAAAAATACTCTATTATAGAGACAATTTATAGCTAGGTGGCATGGTGTGAGAAAGCTCCTGAAAGGCTGGCAGATTAAAAAATATGCTTTTAAATTCATTTTCACTCTCAAGGAAATGATTCCCCAAAATCATTTGTATTTCAAAAAAATACTCTATTATAGAGACAATTTATAGGCTAGGTGGCATGGTGTGAGAAAGCTCCTGAAAGGCTGGCAGATTAAAAAACGTGTTTGTAAATTCATTTTCACCCCGCAGGGAAATGATTCCCCAAAATCAGTTGTAGCTCAAAAAAATACTCTGTTATAGAGACAATTTATGGGCAAGGTGGAATGGTGTGAGAAAGCTTCTGAAAGGGCGGCAGAAAAAAAATATGTTTATAAATTAGCTGCTACCCCTTCAGAAGCTTTCTCACACCATGCCACCTAGCCTATAAATTGTCTCTATAATAGAGTATTTCTTGAGCTACAACTGATTTTGGGGAATCATTTCATTGGGGGTGAAAATGAATTTATAAACATATTGTTTATCCGCCAGCCTTTCAGAAGCTTTCTCACACCATGCCACCTTGCCTATAAGTTGTGTCTATAACAGAGTATTGTTCTGATCTGCAACTCATTTTGGAGACTCATTTCCTTGGGGGTGAAAATGAATTTAAAAACATATTTTGTTATCTGCCAGCCTTTCAGGAGCTTCCTTGCCACCTAGCCTATAAGTTGTCTCTATAATCGAGTATGTTTTTGAGCTACAACTGATTTTAGGGAATCATTTCCTTGGGGGTGAAAATGAATTCAAAAACATATTTTTTTATCTGCCAGACTTTCAGGAGCTTTCTCACACCATGCCACCTAGACTGTAAATTGTCTCTAGAATAGAGGATTTTTTTGAGCTACAACTGAGTTTGGGAAATCATTTCCTTGGGGGTGAAAATGATTTTAAAAACATATTTTTTATCTGCCAGCCTTTCAGGAGCTTTCTCATACAATGCCACCTAGCCTATAAATTGTCTCTATAATAGAGGATTTTTTTGAGCTACAACTGATTTTCGGGAATCATTTCCTTGGGGGTGAAAATGAATTTAAAAACATATTTTTTTATCTGCCCGCCTTTCAGGAGCTTTCTCATACCATGCCACATAGCCTATAAATTGTCTCTATAATAGAGTATGTTTTTGAGCTACAACTGACTTTGGGGAATCATTTCCTTGAGGGTGAAACTGAATTTAAAAACATATTTTTTTATCTGCCAGCCTTTCAGAAGTTTTCTCACATCATGCCACCTAGCCTATAAATTGTCTCTATAATCGAGTATTTTTTTGAGGTACAACTAATTTTGGGGAATCATTTCCTTGAAGGTGAAAATGAATTTATAAACATATTGTTTATCCGCCAGCCTTTCAGAAGCTTTCTCACACCATGCCACCTTGCCTATAAGATGTCTCTATAACAGAGTATTGTTTTGATGTGCAACTCATTTTGGGGACTCATTTCCTTGGGGGTGAAAATGAATTTATAAACATATTTTTTTATCTGCCACCGTTCAGAAGCATTCTCACACCGTGCCACCTAGCCCATGAATTGTATCTGTAATAGAATATTTTTTTGAGATACAAACCATTCTGAGGTATCATTTTTTTGGCGGTGAAAATTAGGTTTTATTTATATTTTTTTATCTACCACCCTTTTAGAGATTTTCTCAGGATATGCTATTTAGCTCATTAATTACTTTCAATACCATATATACAATATTCCGTGAGTGAAAATTCGAAGAAAGGTTTTGGATTAAGTCTTGTTCCGGCGAATTATTTAATTGGGGTGGAAAATGATTCTTCCTATAGGGGTGCTTATTCTCGTACATATATATTTATTGTTGCGAGCTGTTATCTGTATCCTTCACAATTACAGTTTGGTCGAGGATGTCGACGCCACTGGTCATTCGGGTATCTTCGGCAAATTCTCCGCTAAATTTTGTCTACCAAGTTCACACCGGTCGTATTCATCACCAATGGCAGAGCTTTAGGAGTGGCGCTAAAGTCCTGAGTTGGACTCAAGTGATCACTTGCCATTCAGATAGCGACTGGTTTAGCACTTTGCCATACCTGAATCTCATTAGTCCATCTATGAAATGCTTAGCTGCGGTGCTATCAGTAAAAAAGTTGAGCTAACTGAAAGCCAGCACCTATTCAACTTTTTCTTGCCCCCAAGTCTGATGGGTCAACACGTTTGATTCCTTACCTCAAGACACTTTGTTTATAGGCTAATGAACTGGGATCAGACTTCTCCGTAGAGATACTTTCTTAACGAATCTGGATTTGGAGTATGCAGGGATTTTGGTACCCGTTAGGGAGAGTCATAAAATATGTTTCAGATTCATATTCAAGGGAAAGCTCTTCCAATATAATGCTGTACCTTTTAGGGTAAATTATACCCCTTATGTGTTCACAAAGTTAATAAAACCATTTCTGGAATACCTTAAGAAAAAATTGAGCACCTTCAGGCTCAGTATTAACCCTAGGTCAGTCGCGCGAGTGACAATCGTCACCCACTTTCATTTAATATGCCACTATTTAAATGTTTCAGCTCACTTGGCAACATCGCTCCGAGTATCTTTCATGTTATGATAGATGTCTGTGCCGTCAAATATTTAGTACGGCTTGTGCGTGTTTAGTGGAGGTATCGCTGACCAAAGCTGAGTGGTTGACAAGTGTCCCCCGCGCGACCTTCTACGTTGTTAAATTATTATTAAGGTGTTGTTGTACTGTGGTAAAGGTAATTCAATTTTTAATATTTTTTCTCCCTATGCTAAGGTATTTTTGCTTTAGGTATTTGGAAGTAGTAGCAAGGCTGTGTGGCTGAAGTGGTACCATGAACTAAGTGATAAAAGTGATCTGAGTGAAAGCTCTACGGATGAAGATGAAAGTGACAAAGAGGAAGAAAATATACTGACAGAGAGTGAGCATAATACAGAATCGGAACAAGAGGTTGCGGAAAGTGAAGAAGTTGAAAGTGACGAAGACGTGCCTTTAGATTCTTCTAGTTTCTACATTGGGAAGGACAAAATAACGAAATGGAGAAAAGCGAATCCTCCAAGAAATGTGAAAACAAGGTCCCATGACATTATTATTCATTTACCAGGACCCAAAAGTAAAGCACGAGAAGTGAAAACAGAAGTAGCAGCTTTAGAACTCTTTTTAGACGACAATATTCTCAAAACAATTACAGCGTGCACTAATATTTATATAGAGAAAACACGTCAAGAATTTACAAGGGACAGAGATGCAAGGAGTACTGATGAGATAGAAATAAGGGCATTTATTGGATTGTTGTTCCTTATAGGCACCATGAGATGTTCTCGTAAAAATATTCATTTACTATGGGATAACTCCAAGGGAAATGGCATTGAATCATGTTATCTTACTATGAGTGAGCAAAGATTCCGTTTCCTTTTGAGATGTTTGAGATTTGACAACATCAATGACCGTAACATGCGTAAAGAACTTGATAAAATGGCAGCAATTAGGGAAGTGTTTGAACTATTCACCAATAATTTTGAGAAATATTTCTCACCGAGTGAATATCTAACTATAGACGAGCAATTGCTTGCGTTTAGAGGTCGTGCAGATTTCCGCCAGTACATCCCCAATAAGCCAAGTAAATATGGCATTAAAACATTTGCTTTGGTTGATGCTAAAACAGCTTATACTATGAAACTGGAAACGTATGTTGGATTGCAACCTCCAGGTCCATATCAGCAAAGTAACAATGCCAAAGATATTGTGATGAGGATGGTGGAACCAGTTCAGGGTACAAATAGAAACATCACAGGAGATAACTGGTTCACTAGTATTCCATTAGTCAATGAACTGCTGACTGAAAAGAAATTAACATACGTAGGTACTCTCAGAAAAGATAAAAGAGAAATTCCTAAGGAGTTTCTTCCCCAAAAAGACCGGGATAAATTTACTTCAATTTTTGGATTCCAGGAAAACTGTACAATTGTTTCTTACTGTCCACAAAAGAATAAAGCAGTTCTAGCAGTTTCTACCATGCATAACGATAGTGCAATCAGTGAAGACACAGGAGAATATCAAAAGCCGGATATTATAACATTTTACAACAGTACCAAGATTGGAGTAGATTTAGTAGACCAAATATGCCAATAAAATAATGTAGCAAGAAATACGAGACGTTGGCCTATGGTTGTATTTTATAATTTATTAAATATTTCCGCTGTAAATGCTATGATAATTTATAAGCTCAACAAACAAATCGAGGGAAAATTACGCCGAACTGAATTCTTGCAAAACTTAGCATGGGATATGTTGACACCACAAATAAAATGAAGAGCTTACATTTCACAAATTCCACGGGAACTTCGCCGCAGGTCAATGGTATTGCTGGGTTTGGAACCCTCAACTTCTGTAGTTGAACAAAGAGATCGAAGAGGAGCAAGAGGGCGCTGTTACTACTGCGGAAGAGCACGAGATAAAACAACTAGAAAACTTTGCGCGCAGTGTCAAAATTTTGCTTGCAATGACCACCTAAAAGAAATTTGTGTGCGATGTTCTGAAAACAACGACTGAAGTAGTAATTCACAGTTATCTTATGTTTTAAATATATTTTGTTGTTAAAATCAACCTACATTTTATGTCAAGGCTTATAGAGAATATCTTGTTTCTTATTTAATAAATATTTTTGGAAAAATCTTGTATAGGTTGTTTTTTAGGATGGTTGATACTTGTCACCCACGCGACTAATAATGTGCGGATAAGAGACGCGACTAACCTAGGGTTAAATTGTGTCAGAAAGAAAGTAACTTTACTTCAGCGGATGATGCAGACATTACTAAATCTAGTAAGGGCACTAATGGACAGCAACCAAGACAGTCCGAAACTTTGCGGTGAACATCGGGATCTTGGTGCCAGCTTGCTTTCATTTCGTTACAGCCGACTGTATACTAACGAGTAAAATTTCTTGCCTTGTAAAATTCTCAAGGGAATTTTAACGCTACTATGCCACTAACATAATATAACTTAAGGTGTACCTCGGCTGGGACTCAAAGAAACTGGCAGATACGGTCAGAGTTATTGAGTTATTCAATTTTTAGTTGTATCATTTCTCGGATTGAAACATTCGTTGGCCAGGAAGGAGTCTCCAGTTATTGGTCATCCGAGAGGATCCCGCATGCTAATCATCAAGGACCACTGGTAGTTTTCTTTTGTGGTGAATGCTTTGCTATTGAATTGATGGGCTGTCGCATATTATACCCCATCCTACATCAATATAATGGAGAGCTTCTAGATTCCATGTCTGGACCAGGTTGTGGGAAAACAATGGCAATTGTGTAAAGAGAAAAATCTTACTGCTCTCTCGTTAAATATAAAATCTAGGAGTAATACTGGTACAGATGAGCTTTTGCGTCAGTGGGATGTGGAAACGGAGTGGGAGCTGCAACTGTCACCGTCCTGATTTTGGATCAAGTATTCGGTGTTTCTGAAATTTCACGTCTAGAACTAACGCAAGGATCTGATGGAGGGACCCAGGACGCCGCTCCCACTAATTCTGGAGCTTACCCTGGTTATCGTCACTGGAAAGCTGTCATTCCAGTCAACCTCGATAATCCATCATGTATTGTGGGCTTAGATTACGGTAGGACCTTTGCCGGGAAGAAATACATGTCTGGTTTCCTACCTTGAAATTTCTTACCTTACAGGTGATAACAGATCAAGATATAATTGTTTGAGCTATCAGTCTTTTACCCAAAATGTTACTAACAATGCAGACATAAGATGGTTTTTGAAGGGCATTTACAGGCTGAGGCCATCTCAACTGAAATATAGATACTGTGGTTGTTCTCAACCAACCAAAGGGGTTCGCTGGTAAGCTCTGTAGATATTTGGATGAGGAAATCAGCAACACTGCTAGCTCTAACCTCAGGTCAGAGTGTGCAAACTAATTGAAACAGACAACATCCGGATTGTGTTGAATAATACTGAAATTGGGATTTCTCAGTTTTTGAAGGTCTCGGGGTCACTCATGTGGCAACCACTCAAGTTTTACCGTATTTTACGCCCAAATATCAGTGCATAGTATTTATTTGTCACTGTACAGTAACTTTATCATGGTGCCTCGGCTCCCAGATGGATGAAGTCGGTTTTAGCAGAGAGTGTCACAATTGACAGCCCACGCCCACAGTACATGAAATGCGTCTACCTCTCCTAATGCTAAATTATAGTAGTCTCAGGCTTGCGGCGGGCTGGAGTGCGTTTTCTGAGATACGTCACAAATTTCTTATGCCAAACAATAGCTTTGCTCAAGCGGCATTTGAGGTAAACCAAGTCTCCACACCTTAAACATAACTGTGTTATTACGTTATTTGCTCATTACCATGAAATGGATGGTAATTTTTTAACCAGGTACGCCATATAACCTGTTGGCTTACCTTGAATTGTTACAATGGAAGTGTACATAATTACATGATCAAACGGACTTACCTGTAAGTGATGTTCGATCTTAATTATGTGAAGTCCTCGTCCAAGTAAATAGCTCCCTCGCTCCCTATGTATCACCCAATTGTTGCAACAACTTGGAGTAAATGAAGGTTTATAGGCGGCCAGATGGGAGAAAGGTAGGGGGAAGGGGCGCTGTGCCGCTTTCCTTCTCTGCGTGCGCGCTTTGAAATCGTGGCGGTGGGGCACTACTACGAGGGTACTACGATATGTAATCTAAATATTTACTTTGACGAGGACTTCACATAATTAAGATCGAACATCACTTACAGGTAATTTCAATTGATCATGTAATTTTGTACATTTATATGGAGTTTTCAGCCAAATTTGGTGATATATTTCATTGGTAGTCAATGAATTTGCGGTTGGTACAACATTATAAGGGAATAAAAATGCAAGATGAAACCTGGACGAGAAATAAAAATTATGATGATGCTAATAACAATAATAATCATAAGTAAGCACATGTAAACCATAGTAGATGTTCGAAATCTTGTCCGTTATTTGGTAGGCAGGACCCGACTCTTCTCTGTACATTGTTCACTGCTCGGTTTATTTCCCTTCTTCTTAGTTTTTCAAACTATGGCATCAGAATTATAAACTCTATCAATCTGTGCAACAATCTAATATGGCGTCTATTAGAAAAAATAAAGTTGATGTTGAAGGACAAAAGTCATTTTGAAAGTCTAATTATGCCATCTTGTAAAGGAAGTCAAGTGACAATGTTAATGTGAAATTTATTTCAAAATCGTACTAGAGAAAAAGTCAGTAAACGATTTTGGGAAAATTCGTTTTTTTCCGTCTCATTCCGGAAGTAGTTTGAATTTCGCATTTTGCTAGTTACCTAAAAACGCGACTCCGTATCTCTTATCGTTTCCGAGATCAAAATCGCCATTTCAGCTTTGAAAATTCTCTTACCAAATATGGATATAATATAATTTTAGAAGTTAAAGTAATGAATGGCTTCATCTCGGTCAATATTTTAATTTGTGACCTGCGCGTTACTAATGCTGTGCAATAGTTAATGGTTTCTCTCCGTTTTTTTTTTCGTTGTTTATCTCGATATGATATTGTAAGCGGCTTAAACTGTCATACAATATCATTTGTAGTGCATCCTGACGTTGAGAATAAACAGTCTCCGAAAGCTCGACATGAACTAAACACAAACTTGGACTGCAACATCAAGATACTTAAACTTGTATTTCAAATATTGCAATACTTATAGCCAATTTTGAACAACACTTTTCCCTTTGACTATCAAGAGCCTTTTGTTTTGCCGGATTGCAGAAATAGAATATTTATATTTATGGAAACTAACAAATTCCCACTAAGTAGAAGGAGCCATTCAAGGACTTGTTTGCCTCCTTATTCTCATTCTATGTAGTGCACTTGACAAAAGTCAATTTTTTTGCAGTTCTGTCATTAAATCCATATACATAGTGCTGTTTTTTAAAAAGTGGGAGCGTTTGCGAATAAATGTGGTATTACACGATTTGAATACATCGCCATTCTTACATGATTTGCAACGAGAGGCACAAGCCTAACTAAGGTAGATGTTTCCATCGGTAAGTATTATTATCATGTTTATTCAACGCTGTTACTTTGGTAGGCTTTGGTAGAGTAATGAGTCAAAAGTACGCACCAAAAATTCGCAATGTTGGCGACAAACAGTGCAATGTAAACATACGAGTATAGGCTTTTAATTTATCCGAATTCGTTGATACCAACTAAATTCTGTCAAATATGGAATGAAATGCTACAAGAGTGAGAACGAAGAAAAAATATATAATAAATAATAATAATTATGCCTCTAGCATGGCTGTGCCATTTGTCCGGAATTTCTCTAAGCTTCAAACTGCAATCCACCTAAGGTTTTTGTGTCCTAGTTGCGTGCGGAAGGGCAGGAGACAATCACATCAGGACTCCGTCGGTCGTTACACGCGAAAACTCCACAATGAAGGAGACAGAGAGAGAAAGTTATGCGCGGAAAGGGGTGAAACACGAGATAATTTATTTTTGCAGGGGTTCCATTTCGTTTCCGTATTGCGAACACGAATGAGGAACGGGTCAAGTTTAAGCAACGGCTTTTGTTTTCTTCGGAGATTTGCCCTGATCTGCCGGAATTACGAAGACCCATCGGCAAAGGAAACATTTTTTTTAGACCTTAGGATAACTGATGAGACGGACAGAAAAGCGAGGTTGTTTGATACTGTGCTATGTTTCTTGTGTCGTTTGTGAATCCGTAATTTTTGCATTATCCAACAGGCTATTGTGATGATATAAGAAGCGATTTGTTGAATGAAAAAATACCTTTTGAAAATATAATTTCTTGACAGTTTTGAGAATTTTAGTAGAAACTACATGTTAAACAAATTATTTCAGAATTTTCTAGGAAATCATTACAATGCATTCTTCCAATCAGCAGACTTCCCTACCGAAATTAATGTACATATGTCTTTCCTACATGTCCCCTCTATCCTAATCTCAGAAGTTTGCATTTCATAGCTCTTAGTTGTTTAGTGTAGGCTTTGGTCGCAG
Source organism: Acanthoscelides obtectus (assembly GCA_963669975.1). Taxonomy (NCBI): domain Eukaryota; kingdom Metazoa; phylum Arthropoda; class Insecta; order Coleoptera; family Chrysomelidae; genus Acanthoscelides; species Acanthoscelides obtectus. Next base: position 63,526,119 of record CAVLJG010000003.1, on the reverse strand, counting down.
TTTATGGAGGACTTTAAGAAATATATGCATAAAAAGGGTATGTATTGTATTTTTCTTCAGTAAAATAAAAAAATAAAAGAAAAACAGCTTATTATTCAAGAAACGGTTTTCACAGATTTTCGTTCTCTCTCTCACTCTAATATCTAAGTTCAGCATTTAGGTGGATCCAATCTAAGAACCGATCAACTCGTGTAAAAATAGAAGGGCTGCCTGTCTCACATTCATCCGTTCCAATAGACACAATACCAATAAGAGTCCCGTTAAACTGCAGAGGTCCACCTGAATCCCCTTCGCAAGTGCCTTTGATACCGGTTCCAGATGTGCAGATATTTTTGTGTGTCACGTATACTACGCCGTCTTTTTCTTCGTCCATTTTGAAGTAGGCCTTGCAAATGTCATAAGTGGTCGTTTGAAGTGTTACTTCTTCCAGAACCGCGGAAATGTCGTTGATAGTTGCATCTGGAGTGTCTCTGGTCAAACCCCAGCCTACAAAATTGGGCATCTTAGATTAATCTATCCATATATTTGCATAGCAAATGCCGGCTTAAGCTAGGGAATTATGGGCAGAAAGGCAGCTTGGGGCCTGCGGCTGGAGGATGCCTCAGGTGACAGCGAAATCCTGGGCCCTACCTTGCAGTTGGGAAGAATTGGATCAATTGAGGAGCGGAGGGGTATACTTTTTTGATCAATTTTTATGCTAATGGGGGTCCCTCATCAAGTCAGCGCCCAGGACATTGTCTCTCCCATCTGCCTATAGGGTCAAGACGGAATAGTACACAACTGAACTTGATGACTAGTTGACCACATCCACCAGAAATTAAATACAGAACCAATAAGATGGAGTATGTCATGTGTTGCATAAGACTGACTTAACCTTGTCATTAGATTATGAATAACCTGACAATTGCTAATTCAATAGAACGAACTTAGACATGACTGAAGAGTCAAATCAACAACTCCGTTTCAAGGATATATCTGCGACTCTAGATATAAGAATAATGCCTTCGTTTCATCTTAAAGATCAGAATCGGTGCCAAATACAAGCCATCTGTTATCTAAGGAAGATGTTAATTATATTATCCAACTAAATAGCTGTTACCCGCAAACTTGTATGCTTGAAATTGTTACAAACCTTAATTTTGAAATTAACACGCTAGATTAAACCAAATTTTACATTGTAAAAAATATCAGTCTAGCTCTACTTATAGAGTGTTAATGTATATATATATATAGAATTATGACAGACCATAAACTCCTTTTGTCCCACATCGCAAAATTCATCCTCAGTTTAAGTGTACTCTGTCTTGAGAGTATTGCTAATTTTAGGTATCTATCAGCATTTTCAAACAAACTTAGTACCATTTAACCCCCATAATACAGCCCTGTCGCAAAAACCGTTCTTAAGTGATACCTACTGTCTACAAGGTTCCTCTTTGGCAAATTATATCTATAAGCCACCTCTCTGGAAAATTTCATGTTCATAAGTCGAATAGTTTCAAAAATTCCTCGATTTACGGATGCTGATATTTCCGCTTCTATATACATCTGGCTTTATAGCCCCCTTAATCCAGCTCTCTCGCAAAATCTATACTTAGCTTAGACGCCCTTTCATAAACTACCCCTTTGCCAAATATTTTATTTACAGGCCGAATAGTTTTCGAGGTTTAATGACTAAGACTTTCTGCCCTTGACCCTCCTTAATCCAGCTCTCAAAGTTATTCCCAGGATGTGTTGTTCCAGACTATAATCCATCTCTGTACCAAATTTCAGCCAGATCCATTCAGCCATTTTGACGTGATTGAACAGCCAACCTTTGCATCTATTATGTTAAATAGGGATTATCAATATCAATTCGATTCTCAATGATTACTAATTTTTGACTTTCAAGTCAAATTATTCAAATGTGCAGAATCGTACCTATTTCTCTTTCTATTCGGCCCAGTAGACAGACAGTATTTCAACGTCCCGTGACGCCAAACGTAAAAGTTAAATCCGCAGTTCAACTTACCAGTGCTAATTACATCTTCTCCGTCATAAGTGTCATCATCACCTTCAGATTCTGGTAGAGCAATTGTCTTGATGGCTTGGCTTAACTCAACAGGCTTTGACAGCTTGACAAGTGCGATGTCGTTCTCAAAGCTGGCGGTGTTGAAATTTTTGTGGACAATAACCTCGTCGGCTTGTAAACGTATCTGTGAGGATTCATTTTCGAGTATTCTGTGGGCTCCTAGAATTATTTCCAAAAGTCTTTTGTTCACCCTATAACAAATACATGGTGCACAGTGGAACAACTGGACAAATACGTAGATATTTGAAGGCACTTGCATATAATGTGATCCTGCCATTGTGCGTACTTTATAACAGACTAAAGGATAAAGTATAGTGTACTTCACGAAATGTACCAAAGTGCACTGTGATCCTTTACAGAGGTTTGTACTTTGTATAATCATGACAATTATTCAGAGAAAAATATACAAGGAGTCCCCAATGTTAAGGGGGCGATCTTTAGGTCCATTTTGAGAAGAAACATTATTAACGACGTAACTTTTGAGATTTATGGTAATAATGTTTTCATCATAGGAAGCCAGCTACTGACTTTCCTTAAAATGAATGTATCTGTATAAAAAAATTAAAGCTATTTCTTTCCCTACATGGTAATATGGTCATATTAATGAAATTGTTATGACCAAACAGAGAAACGCCTATTTTTTTTAGCGAAAACCGTAAATCAAATTGAAAGGAATCGAGAGATCAAAGACAACAAATGATTGGGGTTTCAAGAATAAATTTTATTTCAAGAGAAATCAGTGGCGGAGAATCAATGTCTGCCAAAACAGGCAAGTGGAATTCCGATTGAACGCCACTGATGGCTATCAAAAAAATGTAGTACATTGCAAAATGCTTCTTGATACATAGTATTTGTATTCCAAATTTCAGTCAATGGTATTTACAGATATTAATAATAAATTATTTGTTTTTGAAATGTTCATCACCATATATCCCAAAAGTTAAGACGTTTAGGATATATGCATATGAGCTTCTCACCACCACCATTCATTTATAATGCCGCAGGCTCGTACAAAAAAATTCTGCAGGTCCCTAAAGGATGCTACTGAGAATCTGTTTTTCTTAAATAACTCTTGAGCGACTCTTTCCAATTCAAGCAAATTCAAACATAAAGGTACCCACAGAAAACTGTCAACTAATCTAAGTCGACAAAGATGATTTTTTTCACACCTTATTTGGTTTTACATGCTTTTGTAACCGTTGGATAAAATTACATATGTAGGATTGACTGTTTGTTGACGTGTTTCGAAAAGAACCACCGAGGTGGGCAAAACGTCAGTAAACAGTCACTCCAACATATGTGATTTCATCTAATGGCCAGAAAAATACGTATATTTATCACCATAAAGGTACCTCCTCAACATGTCTCGGACAACGAGCCATTTTTTTATACTCCGAAGGCCTAAGGTCTCAACACCCATGGGGTACCGTGGTGGTATAGGGGGATACAGGCAAAAGGGGCACTCCACACGGACTCTGGCGAGGGAGCACGTGTGCATGCAACATGCACACATTCTGGAGATCCGCCGGGTGGTACCTTTTGAGTAAGGCATTTCTGTTTCAGTGTATTTCTTCGGACTTTAAGCTGGATCTAGCATCATGGTACCGACATTTTGAAGATTGTAAGCTTGGTAATAGACTCGTAATCGGCCACTTAACAAAAGGCCAATTTATAGGCATTCTATTGTTTAAACAACCTTAATTTTCTCAAAGTTCTTGGTGATCGGCTGCTCGTTCTTTCCAGGCCAAACAAAAATTCGATCCTTCATCCTAAGGATTACGCTTCTCATAACCATTATTTGCGAGTTATTATTGGCGATTTATATAATGACGACCCAACTAGTTAATACGCACTTTTTTTAAATTATACAGGGTCGTTCAAAATGTATATAAGAAAAAGAGATTTCCAGTGGCGTAGTTATATGTTACTTGTTTGTGCTCTGTATACATCGGGGAGTTTCCCTCTTATTGTGGGATAGCCTATATTAAGGGACTTACCCATTTACACAGTGAGCAGCGGTAATTATAAAACTTCTGGATATAAGTGAGCCACCACAGAAGGCAACGCCTTCGATAACAATGCCAACTTGGTAAGGATATGCATGAGGTACAGCTTCATGTCCACCTATGATCCTTATCGTGCCATAAATTTTGCGGTGGAGTTTGTGGTTCTCCGAATTGCTGCTTATCTAGAACAATTAATAGAAGTTAAATGCTTATAAAGAAGTTGTGTTTACTGTTTGATTTGCATCAACGTTGTAGGTTATAATGACTCGGATCAACATTAGATCTAAGAGTTATCACTAGACTACTGAGATGCATTTTAGGTTGTCTCAAGGTCAAATCAAAGTTGTTACGCAAGAGTGTCTGAATCCATTTGCAAACCTCCACTCGTGCGGTTTCGATGTCCCTGAATCATAACATAGCATTTGTTTCACCCGATGAGGTCACCTAGAAGTTATTTGAGGTCAAATCTTAAGGTTACTCCGAGGTTAACTTGTGTAAAAAAGCTTGGATTTATTTGAAAACCTCCGCATGCCAGTTTCTGTTGAAGCTGAATTCAAATCTGGGGTTTGTTCTATCCGGCAAGGCTATTTCTGGATTAATCCATGAGCTTATCAAGCATTAGGATATTCACCTTTTGAATATGTTTTATACATTATTTCTAAATTTGGCTTTGAGCTTGAAGTGGAAGGGATCAACAAACCACGTCATTAATATCTGCTACTCCAACAACTCTAGGATATCTCTATGGAGTTCAGTGATAACTTTTAAATCAAATGTTGATCTGTTGTTATCAAAGTAACAAATCATAGGGTGTCCGAGCAAGATTGCCAAATGCTTCGAAGATGGCCCACAGTTCTTCTGAATAAAGTTTCTTTCTACAGCCTTTATTTTCGGTTATAATTACATAGCAACAACTGTCGTGATCATGTCGACGATATGACGATTCTGATAATTATAATTACCAAGGTGGATAAATTCAAAATATACTTACAGCAGATTCAAAAACCAATACTATCAGAACCAGAACAATATGGAACAAATCCATTACACTTAATAATATATCACATGCCTAATCCATAGATAATCTCTGGTTTTATCATACTCTTATTTGCTTTGATTTATTCGACTGATAAGATTTGCTATTGTACATTTGTATCAATAACAAAACTGCTTTGCAAGGAATATAAAAATTGGTAGTTCGAATATTTATAGTTAATTCATAAAAACGTATAAACAAACTGCAGTCGCTTTAGACCTCGCTCTGGCCATGAATCTATATTCACATTACCAGCTCTCTACATCCTGGTAGCTTTACTAGCCTCAGTTAATCGCAACAGCTCGGAAAACATTATTTGGGTTTATGAACGGTTGCTTTCATATATTTTTTACACTTTCCTTTTTAAAATATGATGGGTATGGTGTATTGTTTTATGAGCTTCTTGGTAATATAGGTATAATGGATTGTATTCGCTATTGACCTGTTTTTTTTTAATATTGTTTTGAATCCTACAAAGCACTTAAATTATGTCAGCTGATTATCGAATATGATAAAAGATAGCATAATTTATAAGTTAATTTTGTACCAGTCACTTTGGAATCATAAACCAAACAATGCTCAGATATTGAGTACTATACTAGCTTGAAGATTCTTATTATACAGTATACTACTACCTTTAGTGCCACAGATGGCGATACCATGTTGCTATTTTTATTGTCTACAAGCCTTCAAGCATAGATAGTCAGACTAAATGATAGCGCAATCTACAAAAAAAATAAACGAAATTGATTGGCACCAGATTAATGGTAACGCACACAAGGGGAGTTGAAATGCAATGAGGTGTCAAAGAGGGTTTATCACTCAAGGTGACAATAGTAGCTACAAAGGGTAAATAAAAATCGCGGGTGATGCTGCTGACTCTGGCCATAGTCTCAAGATGCTCTTAAGTTGGATCAATGAGAGTCGTCAAGTATGGGGATGAAAACCAATACCATGGAAACCAAAGTCATAGAACAAAAATATACCAATTTTAATATCTCTGGAGCAACAACTTGAACGCGTACCTATAAATATCTTGACTACTAATTTAAATAATTATGTTATTAATCATATAAATATTATCAAGCAAATATATCCTTCAAAGGATATTTTGGTACATGCAAACATTTCTCCATTCGATCCTAATGATGTTATATCCTAGTTATATCGATATCTATTATCATATACCATTATTGCTCTATATTTATCAGCACGATATCTGGGTTGTTGTAATCAACGATTTTGTCTGATTGTTGATTCGAGTTTGGGTGCGGGATATTTGTAGTAAGGGGCCGTATCACTAGATATATTGTGTTGTGCATATCCAGGTATTCTGTCTCAGATAATGCTATGCTGATAATGCTCTTAATGTGGGAGTTTCAGGAAATGTTCTCATACATTCTGGTTCTTATAACACCGTCCTCAATAGCGTTTATGAATCCTTCTGTTTCTGGGTGTAAATCGCCGCTTTTCAACCACCTTAAAATTTCTCTTTGTCGACATTTGCCTTACACATGTCCACCGGATGCTTTCCATGTAAGGTTTTCTCTTTCAACGCTTGAATTTTGTTGGAGTTCGTCTGTTGTCTGATGTCGTTTACCTTGATTAGTTATTGTACCTATCAGTGGTTAAGTTGATCTTCTAAGGTATTCGGCCATTTTACGTTCTTGTGATTTTCATATTGCACAGAAGAGATCTAAAGAACAGTTTTAGGGAGGAATCTAAATTTGGTTGAAAGTGTTCGTGTGAGTCGGTCCAATTTCTCAAGGTGTGTTTGGCCGTTACCACCGAGAGTACAAGGCCAAACAACTGGGCTGTGAAAAGCCTGTGACGTAGGCCTATGCATGTTCTTATGGAGTTTCGCGAAGCTGGCTGGCAAGAGGGCAGCGCCACCATTTCTCTGCGGTGTTGTCATATCTAGTGATATAGTAGTATCGAAATCTCTACTAATTAATTGTACCTCACTGTGGGCGAATTTGCAAGATGTACTCGGAGCCTGCGCAGCTTCAGTGATGATGTGATTATTCTTTCTGATCTGCCTCAGTATGTCAAGAATACATTTTCGATATTACGTTCAATCTGTCACTTGTGAAGTTTAATAATTGGAATATGTGGCAACCTTGGCAACACCGCTAACATCCAACAGCCAACTAACTTCAAATTCTGAGCCTCTCTTATGTATCGTTCTGTGCTATGTAAACTGTATATTATTGATATTTTAAACTTATATTTGTGTCTCGCGATTATTCAGCTAAGTTTTCCAAATGCCTTACATGTGCTGCGTTCCTAATTGTGCCGGTAATTACGGAAAGGGTCCAAAGGTACACGTATTTTCGTTTCGATTGAATGAAAACTGTCGTAAAAGATGGCTCAATGCAATCCCTCGTAGTGATTTAGTGGTCACAAAAAACACCAGAGTATGCAATTTGCACTTTGCTGAGGACAGCATCATTTGGGAATCCACCTTCTATGATGAAAAGACAGGTAGGACCATTACTGTACCCCTTAAGTATCCAAAATTGAAGGCAAATGTAATTAGAAGTATCATTACAAATTGTCCAAAATATCTTTCAAAGGAAATATCAAGCAGAAGAAGCCGAGATGAGAAATTGAGGGACAAGGAACAAAAACAACTACTTGAAGCACTGCAAAGTAGCATTGATGATTATTCCTCCTATCCAAAATCAACAAGTTTTCAAAATTATTCAGACTTTCGCACAGTTTTCAGTTCATGGCAATGTCCATAAGATTGTTCAGGATAAAGTTACTTTGTTTAAGTTAGATTATAAACCAGCACCCATCATAACTCACTCTGTAATTGTTGATAAAGTTCTCAATGTAAAAACGTAAATGTACTCCCAAGTGTTACTCAAGGTAATATTAAAACTCCATTTTCATTATCTAATATACACCACTTGGATGAAGTTCTGAATGTTCTTTCTGATGATGTAGATTCTTCGAGGGAATATTCAGGTAAAGGCCAGTTCAGAGCCACTATCAATCATGCTTACAATATTTTAAATAGCACAGAACTATTCACCGATGAAGAGACCCACACTGTCATTCAATTTATTTGTGAGCAGCTGAAGCTTGTTATTAGTCAGAAGAACAGACACAGTTACTCATCAGAAAAAATAGTGTTTTGCTCTATGTTGTATACAATCAGTCCACATTCATATAGATCTATTAGGAGCTATGGAGCACTTATTTTACCACACAAAAATACTCTGAAGTCAATTTGTAATACATTGATGGTCGATCCAGTTTCCGATGAGATATATAACTTTTTATGCCATGCAAAGAACACAACTGTTCAACAAGCACTAAATTTTTTATACAATTTTCAAGTACCATTTTATTATGCCTATAATAATAGTAAATTGTCCACATATTCCTGTGAAATTTTGTTGACTTGTTGTGACTAACATGGGGTTATTCATTGAAGAATTTATCATTTTTAGCAAGCTTTTATAACATCAACTTATTACTCTAATGTGCACGTAATGTTGGATAAAATATCGGTGAAAATCAGGGTGAAAATAGTTAATAACTACCACCAAGTTGCCTTCATATACTAAAAACACTTTTTTGAATTATCTGTTATTTACATCAGGTAGAGTATATTAAATATGCTGCAATAATAATATATTATTCACTAGCGCTGATGTACGGCACACCGTGCTGTCGGCCGGCCGACCGGCCTACTGGTGGTGACGTCACGCGTCTGTTGTCAGGCCTTGTACTCGCGGTGGTAACGGTTTGGCTCCATTTCAGGAATATGTCAACACGAGTTGATAGCACAAGAAAAGTTCTTTGCTGTCAGTGTTAGGGATATTTGAGCTGGCTTTATTTTAAGGCGAGTCTGGGTTGTCGCTTTCTTACTCCGCGCGCGTGCGCTGCTAGGACAATAAAAAGAAGAGAGATACCAGCTCAGAACCGTGAGAACATATATACGCCGCAACCGCGTACAGTGAGACCACGGGTCTACGCAGCAACCACATGGAGTCAGAACCGCTCCCACACCCGCAATCTTCACGCTCCTGCATCACCGCTACGCCAGGAATACGAACCAGAATTAGACAGAATTAGAAATAGCGGATCAAACCTTCAGAGGCAGAATAGAAAAAGAAATAAGTACTTGCCAGCTGCAAAACGGAGTCAGCTTTCAAAACAACTGAAACTTACAGAAACGCAGATAAAAATATGGTTCCAAAACAGACGGACAAAACGAAAAGGAAATACACAAATGATATTGAATTGTTAGCACAACAGTACTACAGATCAATGGGAATATTAACCCCTAGGCCAATATTTTTGAAGGACAGATTATGACCCAGGTCCGCCAGGCTTGTCAACAGCACCCCCAATAATGCCAAACATGCTGCCGCCGCCACGTCAGACTGCTCCAATGCCCAGTCAGGTACCTGTGGCAAATCCTCCTAACCTCTGCATTAGACATTATGTGGAATATCCACCCCCCTCTCTTCAAGAACAGCCTCCCGAAACGTCTCCCATAGTACAATAATTGCAGAACTTTGGAAGACACTTTGAAAACTAGTTTTGGAGCTCAATAAAGGATGGAAGATCAAACCACAATAAAGTATGTTGTTGCCTTTGGTCACAATACAGAATTTTTTTATTTTTATCAACCACTTACTGAAAAATACAGGATGTGATATTTATCAAGGAAGGTACAGGGTGGTTAAGAAGCTTATATCATTGAGATTTACATATCGGTATTCCACTCTCTCATCGCATGCTGTAGCAGGCTTATCATTTTGGGGCAAACTTTGTAAATCTTTAAGATGCTATGTAGCCAGTCTTGGGAGACGGCATCGAAGGCTTTACGATAGCTAATATAGTACACATGCAGATTTTGCTTGCGCTACCTAGGGCACATAATGAGAAACAAAATGTATAACCTCGCCCAGGTGATTACCCAGGTGAAGAATGAGTCAAGTTTGGGGAAAATGAGGTCCGGCTTGGTAACAGATTTCTTGGCTGAAGAACATCAAAAAATAAGCCGGTAATAAATCAACATCCTTCACTAGAACAATATTAAATAGAGGAGTTTTTGCCAAAGTAACCGCTAACCTCTACTGTAAAAGGCAACACGATAATATACTACATATGCATACGCTTTTAAATGGGCATTATCATCCGACTTTTATTTCTTTAGTTTCGTAGTCAAGCTAAACAGAGTGTTATATCTATTTACAATAGAAACGGCTTACTTGTGTGAATTTCTAAACAAACAGAAGCAATCGTCCCCGTACGTCTAAAATTGAATATATAGCTTACACGATGTGTGCGAGGAGACGGAGTAGTTTTGTTGTGTGTTGTGAGATTAATTTCAGCGGTACAAAGGGCCTTTTAAGGTTCACTAATGAAATTCAAGCGCTGATGTGAAACAGAACGGCTATGCTTTACTGTTTTTCGACGATTGGTTATCGGCCTTTGACTTTCCTTCTGCTTTAGAAACTAGTTTCAGATTAGTGTTATTGGCCACATTAGATTAATCCAATAAATTTACTTCAAATCACAGCTGAGATACGTTACTGCAATAAAGTTTCGTATGATTTCTCAAAATCTTTGACCACGGATTTACTGCCAAACATACGTTTTCTAGAAGGGAAAATCATATATTTTGTAGGTAATGTTTCTTTTTGATACTTTACAGTCAGTCTCTTGAAGGTTATGATATTACAAGCAAAAATTTCAATACATAACATGATTGGTATTGGATAGGAATACGATTGTGTCAACTTCTTTTGACATGAAGGCTTGCAGGGTAGTCGAGGGAAATAAAATAAAACCAAATATAGACAATATAACTTATTTTCAGATGAAGGTTAAATCTATCGATCTTGCTTTTTCCTGGAAAGTATTTTGTCTGGTTTTACATTATATTCTACATGTGGCAAGCGAGTTCAGTAGGATGATACATAGCTCTCCTAAATAAACTTCCTTCCGACAACCTTTACTTTCGCTCATACGGTAGGTATCCATGCGCATTTTGTTGCATGGCATACGAAGTATTTGGCAATTACGATATAATGACGCTGTTGATAATGATAATGGTGTTATTTGCTTATTGTGACACCCGAAACTTATATTGTGCTGACAATTCGCCATATTTGTCTGACCACTAACTGAATCCACCCCTGCTAGAAACACTATTTACTGACCACGACGTTTGAGTCAGCACGGTGGTGTTTTGCAAGCACATACATAAATACTTGAAAGAAGGGCCACCGCAACGAGGTGACCGAAACGAAGTCGTCTGTAGATATTACTTCGAACATATGTAGTTTCATTCAGAAGCCAGACAAATATGGAGGATTATTATTTGCTCATACTTACAACAGCTTCGGAAACCGTCACAACCAGAACCAGAATAGTGGAGAACGCATCCCCTTGACCTAAATTCAATAGAACACATGCCGAATCCAGAAACAATCTCTGGCCTTATAATACTCTTTCATCGCCTTTGGTTTATTTGAGTGTTATGATCTGTTGCTGTATATTGAGATTTATAATTATTTATATTATTTATGATTAAATCATAAGCTCGTATAAACTGCAAATTGATAACAAAATTGTTTTGCAAAAATATAATAATAGGTAGTTCGAATATTTATAGTTAATTCACAAAACCGTATGAACTGTAGCAGTCATTTTAGACCTCGCTTTAGCTATGGACCTGTATTCACAACACCAGAAGCTTGTCTCCCTTAACAGTTGTAACTTTAACAACCTCATCTAATCGGAACAGCTTGGTTTTGAGTTTCTGGATTTTTTTTATATTCGAGCTACCACGAAGGCCTAAGGCCTAAACACCCATGGAGTACCGTGGGGCTATAGGGAAATACAGCGGAAAAGGGGAGGACGCCACATGGACTCTAGGGAGGGAATGCAGCATCCAAACATTCTGGACCCCCCTACGAGATCTGCCGGGTGGTACCCCCGCGTAAGACAGTCAGAGACCGTCTACCACCTGCGATAATTGCATTCATGAGTTTTTCATACTTTCCCCTGTTAGAGGCATACTCTCTTGCTGGTGTCGCTCCTAAAGAAAACGAAGACAAAAAACAAGCTGAGTGATTTTAATTCATCCTATTTACAAAATTGGTTCAGCGTAATTCGCAGAAAATCAACTAAATACGGTTTTGTGGCGCTTTAAAAGCTAAGTACAGTCCGAGATTCCAACGCAAGCCAAGGCACATGTGGCTACAGATTTGGAGGTATTCGAATCGGTGTGTTCGGCGGGATCCAACATAAGCCAACGGTTTCCAGGGTAGCCGTTGGTGTTTGATTGCGTTCGCTCCTTGATCGGTACATCAAAGGAAGCTTTGATTTGGCCTGGACAGGATTTGCTGCGCTTCTGGTATTTAGTCGTTTGTCGTTGCTCGACATTAGCAGCGAATCTAACCAAACGCGGTCTAACTCGAAACTAAATTTAAGTGTAGACGAGATGTAGACGAGCGCATTCCAATACGTTCCAACGACAAACACCAACATCACGTGTGCTTGCATTCGCTTGCTCGGCGTTGGATTTTCGGTCATTACGCGGCTTAAGATACAGAAGATATGTTGAATTATGTTTTATTGACTTCTTATTGCTTTGCTTTTTCAAATGGATATTACCTGTTTCGGATATGTTTTTAAATTTTACGGGACTTTTTAAAAGACTTGGCAATTATTTATGTAATCCTTAAGATGAAATAACAAAGCAAAAATTTTGATGACTGATAATAATTGAATCTGGTAAAAGTAAGCATAATCTTTAAGATAATTTCAAAGCAACTATTATGTTTTGCAATCCTAAAGCAAACATTGTCCAGAATACTTACCAGTAGCGACAAAAATGGCGATACAGTTGCTATTTTTGTGTCTCACCGCGTTTTCATTTACCTTTCTATTTTTTTTCTGTAATCTACATAATGTATCGTACAATTTGTGTTTAAACGGGAGTGCATAAAGTTACCGAAACGTGTACAGATATTTATTTATATTAATAGTTGATAATATACGTATTATAACTACATTATACTTTTTATTTTTTGATGGGATTAATGGTTTTTTTGGGTCTTCATAATCGAGAGAGTGTCCTTTTTCGTCATTGCTTATTGTTTGGTTGTAATGTTTACTAGTGACGAAATAAATATTTTGCATTTGAATTTGAATTTGATAGAAAGTCTGCATGATAACGGAATTGACAAAAAAATGTTATAAAAGCCAGGGCAAATGAAATATACAGGGTGTTAGAAAAATAGACGGAGATACTTCAGAGAATGCTTCCTTGTTAAAAAATATGAAAAAAAGTTCCTATAAATACACACAAATGCAGAGTTCTCAAGATGCAGGGTGATAATTAAAAAACATTATTTATTTGTTGTAGAGTACTTTCTGTCATGGTACCTATTGGAAAAGTTGCAATAACAGTCTTTCCTAGATTTTTTTTTTTTTGATTTTTTGTTTTCTAAGGCACTTGTGATTTGCTCCTAATCAAGCGACTTCGTATCGCTTACAGTGCCCGAGATACAATGGAGAGTGTCGAATTTGAAGCATCCTGTATATATTACATTGCATTAATTGTCGCCCAAATTGCGTAGGTTTAGTGCATAATTTTGGCTCCTCTGGCTGTCATTGCCTAGCAAAGTGACAATTCAATACATCAGCGTACATTTTTTTTCTCTGGAGATGTAAACAAGTAGTCAATCTGGCTGTACTGGGTGTACTCATGTTTAGTAGGGCAACTTAACTCGTGATCTTGGACGGTGAAAAACGCGAAAAAATGTCGTCAACAAACAGCAGAAATGGCAGAATACCTGATACTGGCATTAGTGGGACATCTTGCTTAAATTTTACTCGATGTTTCTAAATAGTTGTTTTGACCCGATCATATTCTTGTGTACCTACTTAGATGATAGAGATATGGGAATTACTGGATCTCGAGGCCGTTAGAGAAGTGCACCGATCAGTCGGACATCCCTTTTTTGGAGAGCATCGAGTGTGGATAGTTTTTCTGGCACGAAATAAGCTAGTGCAAGCAGCACATATTTTCAGTTCAACAGCAGGAATCAAGACAGGACTAGCAGCTTTGTTGGACTTATGACTAAATGCCTGCCTGAAGGTTACTTCCTGAATAGTGTATTGAGCTCTCAGAATCGCTGACACTCGAACGTTATGAGGGATATCCATGGGGAATTTGGCAGCAAAGATCTTGGCAAGCACTTCCGCCTTAGCTTTTGAGTCAATCACAATCGTTCAAACAGAACAAGGCTGTGGGAAGTTCCCTTCTATTTGCTTGGCCAGCACCCAGAAAGATCGATTACCATTGCACTGCGACATTACCATATGTCTATTTTTTGAATCGTGCAGGTCTTTTCCACTACCAGCAGCTTCATTATATTTGTTTTAGACTCGATATCTGCTGGTCTGTTCTAAATAGCGAACTTGATCTTCTGTCTCACGATTTGTTAAACCTGCCGTAGATAACTTCAGTTATTCAGACACATCAGATTCAGCAAAACAAGCATCTCTCCAATAAAAGCTGAAGACGAAATTTCTGACCACTTACCAGTCAGCATGTCCGTAATGCCAAATTTTCTGACTCGTTCTGATTGAAAGCTGGTGTCTACAGTACCATCGTCCGATTTACTTAGGAGAGATAGGACAACGGCGCTGTATTGAACATGATGCGTGGCCCAGTCAAAGTTCAGTTTGGGCACTGAAGTCACCATGGAGAACTACCACTGAAGAAGGGTGATTGCTATGTAAGAAGTCAAACCGGTGGCAGTCCAAAGGTAAATGGTAGAGGCAACAAAAAATTTGGTATATGGTTTGAATTTGAGCTGAAACCACAGAATGTCCTCCCGTCTGATCCTGAAGCGACGTCGTTGGAGCAGGAAAGACTGCTGCGAACGAAAGCCACAAATCCCCCCGCTCCTCCTCAAATGCGAGTAAATGGTTGCAGTCGGGACAGGACTAGAGAGTTGTGTCTACCAAGAAAGGCACGATTGGGACGTTTTGGTTGCAGGCAGTCATGAACGGAGATATTCGGGAAGCTTTTATCATCGATGCCGTTGTTGCATCATCTGGTATCGTTTTGTACAAAATGCCCATACTATGAATATCTAGATATAGAAAGCTTCCAGCGTCATTGGTGCAAATACCTCAACAGAATCCACATGTTTCATTACGCTGATTTTCCAATACCAGAATATACAGGGTGTTCCATAATTATTGCGACAAAATGATAGGGGTTGTAGAGGGCATAAAAATATGCAATTTTGCCTTATAAACCCCTGTTCGTAAATATGCCGTTTGAGCACTACAGTTAATTTTACCTTAAGAGCTCAAGGAGAAACAAAAAATTCACCAGCTGCAAAATGTTCGTCTAGCACATTTCATGGTCTCACCGGTTTGTAAAAAAAGCCTGCTGTGTTTACATTTTTGTTATCGTACACCCGTACCACCTTTTAAAAGTCCAAGCCATGGGTCCAGCAGACTATCTGCCGCGTCGACGTTTTTGCCGTTGGTGGCTGCAGCAGGAGTTGAGGCAACCAAACTTTGGTCGCTACGTTTTGTTAACTGACGAGTCCTGTTTTACAAAGGACGGTTATTTTAATAGCCATAACAGTCACATTTGGGATGAAGAAAACCCTCATGCCATAGCCATCCATAGAGACCAACATCAGTTTTCAATTAACATCTGGTGCGGCATTGTGGACGAGCATATCATCGGGCCATATCTGCTTCCACCACGTTTGGATGGGCATGCTTATGGTCGATCCTTACAGCATGTGCTACCGGAACTATTACAAAATCTGCCACTGAATATAAGAGCCAACATGTGGTTTCAACACCATGGCGGTCCAGCCCACTTTTCTTTACAAGTGCGGCAGTATTTGGACGACAAATTTCCAAATAGGTGGATAGGCCGAGATGGCCCTGTGCCTTGGCCTGCGCGGTCACTTGACCTGACCCCACTGGATTATTTTATCTGGAGCTATCTGAAAGCTTTAGTGTACGAAACTCCTGTTCCCAACCAACAAGAGCTACTGGGAAGAGTGATGGCCGCGTCCGCACATGTTCAGGACATACCGGGGGTATGCCACAGAGTTCGCCGATCATTGAACAATCGTGCACAGGTGTGTATTGAGCAAGGTGGAGGACACTTTGAGCAATTACTGTAGGTAAGCTGTTTCAAGAAACTGATCTTTTTTTTTTGCTGCAGCCCAAACGGCATATTTCCGAACAGGGGTTTATAAGGAAAAATTGTTCATTTTGATGCCCTCTACAACCCCTATCATTTTGTCGCAATAATTATGGAACACCCTGTATATCTACCCCTCCTTCTTGAGAACCAAAAAATACGGCAAAATATTTAGCGGCATTTCCATATTTTGCTCTGTCATATAATCTACACTTCTCTGCCGATTTCCACAATTTTTATAATTACAACTTAGCCTCAGCCACTGTTCAACTTATTTTATAATGCAAATCCGAGCTACACGTCGTAGAGAACGAATGCTAAATGTCCCCTTGAATGGCTGGTATTCACGTCCCTGGCCGGAAAATTTCCTGAATAGATTTCCTGTGCCTGGGTGAATATAGTGCGGACATTCCAACAAAAGATGATATAACGAGGCCCCTCCGGCACTCCGGCCTCCTATTCGCTACGTACAATGCGACAAACTAGCAATCCTGTGCCTGTCCGCGGACGCAACGGCAATAGCTACGTTCCACTGTTATTATTTACTCATGGGAAGATATTACAACGAAGATTTGGAAGCTGTTTTCTTTTTAGTGTCTTGTTTCCATTATACAATAATCTAGCATTCGGGCTTTAACAGCTAGGCCAAGGAATAGGTAATTTTTTTCTTTGGTGATAATAAATCTTTTTGGTGGTATTGTTAGATTATTGCTATACATTATTATAGGGCTGGAGCATTTGCCGCCATTGTGATCGAAAATCATGGAAACCATCCATCCTATGCAAAAAAGTAATACAAACAATTTTGTATGGAAATAAATTCTTCATCAATTTGCACTCTTAAAAAAATGCATATAATCAACAGGTTGCGAGAAATTAAGGACAAAGGTACATGTAAAGATATTTTCGTCTATAATGGCTAAACCAGCATCCCACGCGTATAAAGACTACCATTCTTTTTATAGAGAATAACATTCTTAGCAAAAAAGACATGTTACGTTTTGTCGATCCCTTCATGGCTCTTGAAGTATAAGGAGGAGATTTGTACGAGATCAGTCGCGCGACATACTAAGCACTCTGAGTAAGTTGTCCACGTGTCAGCATACAACGTGTTTCTACAGGGGGATAACTCCATAAGTCATTATCTAAGATCAAGGATATCATTGCAAAGTGAACCATTTTTTACTGCTACGCATGGGTATAGAAAATGCAATATTTTGGGATAATTCATGTCTTCATAATGGAAACACAAGTCACTCACTTACATCAGTCTGCCTATTGCCCATTTTGTCACTACGTAGCCTCAGTACCCGTTATAACAATTTCAATGGAAAGAAAGTAATACTTTAAGCCAGAATTATTTGCTCTACGGGTATCTCCTTTTTTGTAGTAAATTTTGTTCTCTACAGAAAATAGTTTTTTCACTCTTAGATTCTTAGTTTAGCCATTATAAGCGAAAATATCACTACATGTATCTTTACGCTTCAATGTCTTGTAAATACGTTGACTATACGACAGTTTTTTATGAAAGATACGATAAAGTATTTGATTTCCTACACAATTGTTTCTATTACCTTTTTACATGGGATCGATGGTTTTCGAGATTTTTGATTAAACGCGTTCATATGCATTCCAACCCTTCATGACGGCAATTTAAATTCCCTATAAAATTTTTTCTATTACCTTTTCACATAGGATCGATAGCTTTCGAGACTTTGATTAATCGCGTTTATGGAAATGGCTGCAAATGCTCCAGCCCTTCATGATGGTAATTTAAACTCATCATAACGAAGCAATAATCAAACGATTTCCCAAAAGAAAAAAAAATACTGTTGCTAAAATTGTAGGATTTCCTCATAAAAAATATCCCTATTTCTTGACCTTAGTATACTAAGTGAGATATAAATGCGAACACCCAGTTTAAATGGTTTTATTTTAATAAAAGTTGGTGAATGTATTTATCTTACTGTAAATAACAAGTGAAAAAATTTTCAGCCTTATCAGTTGGACATTCCGGTTTTTATACTGCTTTTTTTTAATTCACTAACGCTCTAAAAATGAATATTTCAGCCGCAGTAAAGAATCAACGTTGGCGGATTTTGGTTCTTGACATCCTTTACGATCGGTTACGATGCCTAGAGTACCGAGACCTGTACGATTTCGTCAACTTAGTGAGTTTGATAGGGACCGTATAGTGGGACTTCGGGAAGCTGGACTTTCTTTTCGGGCAATTGCAGTTAGAGTGCAAAGAAGTGTAGACACTGTGGTTAGGTGTTGTCAGGCATGGCTTCGAGAAGGCCGTACGCAAAGAGCAAGGGGCACTGGACGCCGCCGTAGAACAACAGACCTTGAAGATCGCCGCCTAAGATTATTGGCCTTAAGGGACCGTTTCTCCACTACCAGGTCCATTGCAAATGAATGGTTTGCAGAACACGGAAGACCTATTGGCATGCGAAGTGTTTACCGACGAATGAGAAGGTTTGGCTTGTTTTCATACCGGCCACACTGGGTCCTCCCTTTAACTCGAGAACACCGACGTAATCGCCTTGAGTGGTGCAGACAACGGTCACTCTGGGATCAGGAATGGAACAGTATTGTCTTTAGTGACGAGTCTCGATTTTGTTTTGGCATGCACGATGGTCGTGCCAGGGTTAGAAGGCGACGTGGTGAAAGGAGGAATCCACAGTTTTTTGTTGAAAGACATGTTCATCACACTGTTGGAGTTATGGTTTGGGGTGCTATAGCTTATGGTTCCAGGTCACCTTTAATCTTCATCAGAGATAACATGAACGCGCAGCGTTATATCCACGAAGTTCTAGAACCCCATCTTTTACCCTATCTTGACACCCTGGCAGATCCAACTTTCCAACAAGATAATGCCCGACCACATGTTGCAAGAGTCACAATAGACTTCTTTCAATATAATGATGTCACATTGTTACCATGGCCACCAAGATCTCCCGACTTATCCCCAATTGAGCACGTGTGGGATATGATGGGTAGGAGATTGCTCAATTTGCAACGTCCTCCTCAGACTCTAGAAGCACTTCGAGAGGAGTTGGTGGTTGCCTGGAATGAGATACCACAGGACCACCTGACCAGAAGCATGCCTAGGCGCGTTGGAGAATGCGTAGTACGCCAGGGGGCATCCACACATTATTAAAGGTCAAAGGGCTTTAAAGCAGTGCAATCATTTTTATCATTTACTTATTATGCTTCATTAAGTACTTATACAAAATTTTATTAAAATAAAACCATTTAAACTGGGTGTTCGGATTTATATGCCACTTAGTATATGTTCATGGAACTTGGCATAGCGCAAACGCGATTAAATGAAAATGTGTGGTTGTACTGTCGCGAAGGCGGAAGTAGCTCTCATAAAATTTCGTATATATGTCTCGAAAATTGGTAGTCTGAGACTAATATACGAGGTCTGTAGATTTTGTAAGTGACGAGACTGGCAACGTAGCGTTCGATCTGATAACACTGGAGGCGCCTGGCGGGATGGAGGACCAGAGAACATGTGAGGCGCCTTTAATACAAGTTGGAACTCGCTCGAGTAATTTTTTGTCCGTAGCGATTTTTTTAAAAAATATTTGTTTCTAGTGTGTTCTAAAAATGAGCTGAAAGTCAACCTGACGATCTGAACGCAAAGGATACCAGATTCTGTCGATATTTTCATTGGTTCTTGAACATGAAGGTATTCTCCTTCATGGTTCATCTTCAATCGACTCTCACCTTTCTCAAAATCCCTTAAACCACCGAAAAACTAGGGCTCTTTACGCAACACTGTCCGTAGACCTACTGAAGTTTAGCAAGAGTTTCCGTTGCATTGTGCCAAAGTCTTGACACCACACCGTTGCTCGACAGTAATGACTCTTATTTTTAGAACGGAATACAAAAAACAAATCGCTTCGGACAACCAGATGACTCGTGACAGTTCAAACTTGTAGTTAAGGCGGATCACACCTACCATTGTCTCCCTTCCAAGCCTGACGCTTCCAGTGTTGTCATATCATACGCTACCTTGCCAGACTCATCAGTTAATTTACAGACCTCCATCCATGTCCATCATTTGTTAAACGGAGGAAAGGAGCTCATACGAATTTTTGAATTTTGATAGGGTGAAAAGTCATGTTGATTTAGAGTTCTTTTATTATAATTATTTTTTGTTGAAAATAATGCATGCAATCAACAGTATTTTTGCCTTTGCCAAGTAAATTTTTGAACTTAAAATATTAAAGGAAGCAAACTTCTCTGAATTTGCACCTGTACAGGGTAGTCTTATGTCGATAAATAAGTTGGAACTTTCTTTTATAGTGGTGCCTTGTGGTCTGTGGCTTCATCAGGCTATTTGCAACTAATTTTATTTATTTATCTTTCCAGCGCTATATGTGTATGAAGGCACGTTACGCCTCTCACCTCACCTCACTCTAGTTTCAATATATACTAAGTGACATATAAATCCGAACACCCAGTTTAAATGGTTTTATTTTAATAAAATCTTGTGTAAGTACTTAATGAAGCATAATAAGTAAATGATAAAAATTTCAAAATGATTGCACTGCTTTAAAGCCCTTTGACCTTTAATAATGTGTGGATGCACCCTGATGTGGTACGCATTCTCCAACGCGCCTAGGCATGCTCCTGATCAGGTGGTCAATGTCCTCCTGTGGTATCTCATTCCAGGCAACCACCAACTCCTCTCGAAGAGTCTGAGGAGGACGTTGCAAATTGAGCAATCTCCTACCCAT
Organism: Acanthoscelides obtectus; assembly: GCA_963669975.1. NCBI lineage: Eukaryota > Metazoa > Arthropoda > Insecta > Coleoptera > Chrysomelidae > Acanthoscelides > Acanthoscelides obtectus. Next base: position 63,505,034 of record CAVLJG010000003.1, on the reverse strand, counting down.
CCCACACGTGCTCAATTGGGGATAAGTCGGGAGATCTTGGTGGCCATGGTAACAATGTGACATCATTATGTTGAAAGAAGTCTATTGTGACTCTTGCAACATGTGGTCGGGCATTATATTGTTGGAAAGTTGGATCTGCCAGGGTGTCAAGATAGGGTAAAAGATGGGGTTCTAGAACTTCGTGGTTATAACGCTGCGCGTTCATGTTACCTCTGATGAAGATTAAAGGTGACCTGGAACCATAAGCTATAGCACCCCAAACCATAACTCCAACAGTGTGATGAACATGTCTTTCAACAAAAAACTGTGGATTCCTCCTTTCACCACGTCGCCTTCTAACCTTGGCACGGCCATCGTGCATGCCTAAACAAAATCGAGACTCGTCACTAAAGACAATACTGTTCCATTCCTGATCCCATAGTGACCGTCTGCACCACTCAAGGCGATTACGTCGGTGTTCTCGAGTTAAAGGGAGGACCCAGTGTGGCCGGTATGAAAACAGACCAAAACTTCTCATTCGTCGGTAAACACTTCGCATGCCAATAGGTCTTCCGTGTTCTGCAAACCATTCATTTGCAATGGACCTGGTAGTGGAGAAACGGTCCCTTAAGGCCAATAATCTTAGGCGGCGATCTTCACGGTCTGTTGTTCTATGGCGGCGTCCAGTGCCCCTTGCTCTTTGCGTACGGCCTTCTCGAAGCCATGCCTGACAACACCTAACCACAGTGTCTACACTTCTTTGCACTCTAACTGCAATTGCCCGAAAAGAAAGTCCAGCTTCCCGAAGTCCCACTATACGGCCCCTATCAAACTCACTAAGTTGACGAAATCGTACAGGTCTCCGTACTCTAGGCATCGTAACCGAGCGTAAAGGATGTCAAGAACCACAATCCGCCAACGTTGATTCTTTACTGCGGCTGAAATATTCATTTTTAGAGCGTTAGTGAATTAAAAAGAGCAGTATAAAAACCGGAATGTCCAACTGATAAGGCTGAAAATTTTTGCACTTGTTATTTGCAGTAAGATATTCACCAACTTTTATTAAAATAAAACCATTTAAACTGGGTGTTCGGATTTATATGTCACTTAGTATATATATATATATATAAAAATGGGTCTCAAATTTATTTTTCATCCTTTGTTTTTATAAAGATATGATCCGGACAAGGCCTATTTAAATTTTATACTCGTGTGTAGAAATTGATGGTAGATTTGTAATTATATTCCGACATAATGTTTAAGTATTCCTGATTTCAACTCTATGCTCCTATCAGGCACATTTCACATTATGATAGATTTCCCCGTACATATTTAATAATGTTTTAAATACACGCGTCCTACCTAACGCATCTAACGTTGATACACTTGCCTTGAGGACAGATCGATGTCTGAATCGTGTTTTGGCCGGTGGAGATAGGTGGCTAAGAGTGACGAGTGTCGAGGTTAGTCATAGCAACATTGCCAAATGTCCGGCAATGACGGAAGGGTAGAGGGGAAATTTTGAGATCGCAACGTGTCAAATGTCTAATTGGCTGACTGACTTGATCTATTCAATTTATTTGTTATACGTATTTAAGTGTTCTCTCAAAGGACCTAACTTGTGCCCTTTATGAACTGATGATAGTAATGCGGCGGAACCTACTTGAGGCCATTTTTTAACTTCTGCATGTACGTAATGTAATTTAACTTCTACACCCCCATCTTTGATATCATTCACTGCAATTAATTTTGCTTATAGTTTGTATGTATTATTCTATTTTTCTTTTGTTTTTCCAGAGATTTCACGGTTGTGATTCGCTGCTTCTTGGTTGCTGCTGCATAGGTCCTGAATATTTTTGGTTTTCTGAATTTGAAAGCCTTACACTTTTGTTTACCCATAGATAATTGAAACAGGATATATCACGTTTCACTTAACTTAAACTTAAGTTTCCGCCTTAGAACATTTCCAAAATAGATCAAAAAAAAGCTGGGTGAATAGCGTAAATATCTAAACATAAAATTAATACATAAACCTGATTCACGTAATCCATCCCACATGCTTTGCTGATATTTGCTCAATAATCATTTTGCTTACTTATTGTCTTACTTGTCGAGTTTGAATTGATGATTACTTACGGTTACTTAATTCGCTACTCTAGCGTCCAGAGGTCATCCTACACGCACTTTACGCAATGTGTGGCCACCGGGATTATGAATTGTATCCGTTTGTAAAATTTAGATTCAGTTTTGGGTAGGATTTCAAATAATGAAGTAATTTCGATATCGATAATACACCAATTCATCAACTAATTTCAGCCATCCTTCGTTAAGTCGACAAGTTACTCAACAAAAGGACAAATGCTGTAGCAGTATAAATGGATAACAGAATAATTGCTTACAATATTTTCGAGCGCAATTTTGTTGTCAACTATAAGTGGATGCAAATGGCTATAGCATGCCGACACGCTCGCCGAAAATGGCACTTCAGGGATGAATACTTGTAGAATTAAAATAACCAGTCAATAAACGTTGTAGCCCAAATTAAAAGAAAAAGTTAGGATGTGACAGATTTAATTTGGGTATACTGGTATCCTGCAAAAACTCATGTACTTTATTGTGTGAATAACTACGACATGGAATATTTCTGTGCGGGCGATTCTGATATGTCAAGAGAAACCGCACATGGAAAATATATTTAGCACCTTCTTTTCTTAATAGAAGTTATACTAAGTGACACATAAATCCGAACACCCAGTATAATGGTTTTATTTTAATAAAATTTTGTATAAGTACTTAATGAAGCATAATAAGTAAATGATAAAAATTTCAAAATGATTGCACTGCTTTAAAGCCCTTTGACCCTTAATAATGTGTGGATGCACCCTGATGTGCTACGCATTCTCCAACGCGCCTAGGCATGCTTCTGATCGGGTGGTCAATGTCCTCCTGTGGTATCTCATTACAGGCAACCACCATCTTCTCTCGAAGTGCTTCTAGAGTCTGAGGAGGAGCAATCTCCTACCCATCATATCCCACGCGTGCTCAATTGGGGATAAGTCGGGAGATCTTGGTGGCCATGGTAACAATGTGACATCATTATGTTGAAAGAAGTCTATTGTGACTCTTGCAACATGTGGTCGGGCATTATCTTGTTGGAAAGTTGGATCTGCCGGGGTGTCAAGATAGGGTAAAAGATGGGGTTCTAGAACTTCGTGGATATAACGCTGCGCGTTCATGTTACCTCTGATGAAGATTAAAGGTGACCTGGAACCATAAGCTATAGCACCCCAAACAATTACTCCACCAGTGTGATGAACATGTCTTTCAACAAAAAACTGTGGATTCCTCCTTTCACCACGTCGCCTTCTAACCCTGGCACGACCATCGTGCATGCCTAAACAAAATCGAGACTCGTCACTAAAGACAATACTGTTCCATTCCTGATCCCAGAGTGACCGTTGTCTGCACCACTCAAGGCGATTACGTCAGTGTTCTCGAGTTAAAGGGAGGACCCAGTGTGGCCGGTATGAAAACAAGCCAAAACTTCTCATTCGTCGGTAAACACTTCGCCAATAGGTCTTCCGTGTTCTGCAAATCATTCATTTGCAATGGACCTGGTAGTGGAGAAACGGTCCCTTAAGGCCAATAATCTTAGGCGGCGATCTTCACGGTCTGTTGTTCTACGGCGGCGTCCAGTGCCCCTTGCCCTTTGCGTACGGCCTTCTCGAAGCCATGCCTGACAACGCCTAACCACAGCGTCTACACTTCTTTGCACTCTAACTGCAATTGCCCGAAAAGAAGGTCCAGCTTCCCGAAGTCCCACTATACGGCCCCTATCAAACTCACTAAGTTGGCGAAATCGTACAGGTCTCCGTACTCTAGGCATCGTAACCGATCGTAAAGGATGTCAAGAACCAAAATCCGCCAACGTTGATTCTTTACTGCGGCTGAAATATTCATTTTTAGAGCGTTAGTGAATTAAAAAAAACAGTATAAAAACCGGAATGTCCAACTGATAAGGCTGAAAATTTTTTCACTTGTTATTTACAGTAAGATAAATACATTCACCAACTTTTATTAAAATAAAACCATTTAAACTGGGTGTTCGGATTTATATTTCACTTAGTATATCTAGAGGAAGCCAAAGAAGAAGGATCACCACCTTGCCAGTCAATTTTTTGTTCCATTTTATCTAAACGTCTCTCTTTAACTTGTAAGGAGTATTATTAATTCATAGAAATAACATATTTCAGTAGTTGATAAGTTCCTGAAACAAAATTTGATACGCACGTAGTAAAAATCCTTTTTCAAAAACTAATGTTATGAGAGTATCATTTTCGAGTCCATATCCAGTTGGAACTTATTTGCCACTTCAGTCCAAACATTGTTACTTAGGAGGATTAGAGGAAACGACCTGTTTCAATTCTAAATCGATCACCTCAGGCAGATTTTAATAAGGATATTTTGATAATTTCTCAATTTCCCATGAATGTAATATTTTATCATGATCAAGCGCACCTGTTGTGGCTTTTGCACGGAAAAGCATGTTACAAATCGGACGTGAATTTGTTTCTCTATTAAAAAGATATTTCTTTTGTTCCCGATCCACAAAAAACGCAAGAGCTTCGCCTTAATAAAACACACTTTTCATGACCTTAGTCCGTAGTATTTATTTAATTGACAGCTGACTGTTTGTCAAAACCGGAATCTGGATCTGAAATAGTTTTGGTGACAAAAGAAACCTTCTGTCAAAAATTGACTTCAAGTAGGCTGACTCTGCACTTCTCACGCAACGCTGTCATCAGTTCGTAAATGATTATTATTATTATAAGAAAATAGGTTAACTACGAACATATATACCACAAAAAAGAATTGAATGGATCAGTTAGTCCATAGTTCCTGCCACCAACCTTGCTATGCTAGTCAGTTCCAGCAGTATGGCTGATTAGGCCAGAAATGATTCTCTAAGCTCGTAGCGTCCGGTTGACATTTCTCCGTTTTAATAGCAAGTGCATGGGGAAATCTATGATGTATGATATGTACTCATAGGTCCGTAGGATAAGCGGGGCTGGAATGGTATGAATATGTCACAGAAAAAAAATTGAGATATACTCTTCCACACTCCCTACAACCCCAGCCCCAAATTTTTGACCGCTACAAAAACTTTTCCTAACATGATCAGGAGCCTCTGGGACGTTAAAAAACACAGCTTGAATGATTTTTATTTTTTTGTTTGTTGCGCATAACTCCTAAGCCCCTGAACCGATTTTTGAAATCCACAAAGCTTTTTCGTCTTTGGCATAGAAATAACCTTGTTTGCAAATTTTATCGGAATCCCAGCAGTATACTTTCCAAGTTGTAGACGGACCAAGGACAGGCAGACAGACAGGCACAGGCAGACCAGCGGAAACGAGAGACATGGTTTGTCGTCTTGTACATATCATAGAACATCCAAAAAACATAATGTAAGTTATGTAATCCTGTTGGTAACATAACTATGTGGTACAAGCCCATTATTCCAACAAATTGAATTGTATGGCAAGCAAGCCCATTAAGAAATATTTGCTTTTTACTTCTTTTTTTTCGATACAGCTCTGTTATTTTTCCTATAAAGATTAGAATTAAATCGAGGCACAGACAGATTTTGTTCAATACTTGTAACCACTCTTCGTTCCTGCAATAAAGTCTGTTATTTTTTTACCATACGACGTGTGCATTCTTTATCTGGCGCTGCGAACAGGATCATTATACGCCTTCGAGGAAAACATCTGGAAGTTTGTACGAGCCCAGCCAACCATCAGTAAAATCTTCGAGATTCATCAGGTGAGCTGAACTACGTCCCTTCTGTGTGACCAACCATTGTGAGGTAGGAAGTATCCACTTCCGTAAGAGAAACGATCTGAGAACCTGAGAGCCACGTCCGAGGTCCCTGCAGAACGAGCCTAGAGAAACAGAGAGCTACAAGAACCAGAGCAGTCTCCGTCAAAGAAACTTTTGGTAAATCTCCAGTACGAGAATGATCACCCATTAGAAGACAACCAGTAAAAAACCAAGCTAACGTTAGAGAGGAATTCAGAACAACCATGGCTGACAATCCACAAATGTTATTTAACCTATTGAAAGATAGTGTGCCTATTTTTTCTGAAACATCAAATAATTTATCTATATATTTACGTAAATCTAGAGAATTTGTAGCCGCTTTGCATGGCCCATATCAAATTCATGCTTTATCGTTCGTAAAATCCAAACTACAAGGAGAACCTTATGTTATCGTTGAACGAAATAATCCTCAAACTTGGCAAGAATTTGAAGAAATTCTCAAAGAACGTTACAAAGATTCAAAATCCGAATTAATGCTACTTGATGAACTCAGAAATTTATCCCAGTACACATACTATATGAATTTTCATACTGCAATTTTGCAAAAATTACATATTCTTAGAGAATATGCTCTATTGGAATTTTCTGTTGTAGTTGCTCAATCTAGAGTCGACCTTTACACAGAAGCTGCATTAAATTCATTTGTAACTGGTATTAAAGAACCATATAAATCACTCCTATTTAACGCAACACCTACAACTCTTCCAGCTGCCTTACAAATTTGTCGAAAATACGATAATTTACAAATACAATCGCAATGCAAAGTATTTAATAAACAAAATGCCAAACATACTAACGCCATTCAAAAACCGAAACCTACAAATACCGTTCAAAATACACCTATGTGGCGATTCCCTTCAGACCAACAATTTTACAATCCGCAATTTTACCAACAGCCACAACGATCTAACTTCCCAACTGGCCCGATTAACATCGGACCAAATTATTTTAATAATCAATTTCAAAGACAAATTCAACCACGACAGCCTAATTTCTATCCACAAAATAGACAAGGTCCACCAAAAAACTTTAAACCGACACTCATGTCTACATCAACTATTACGAACCGCCCCTCGCAACAACAGAATCAATACCGTCTTTTTCTCAAATCACGGACAAAGACCAAATTTTATCGCTGAAGAACTAACCAACACCGAAGCGACCGAACAATCACAAAACGAAGAAGAATACGATGAACAGCAATACTATGATCCAAATTATGAAAATTATGACCAACAAGAATATGAAAATTCAGATAGTAACCCTACTGTCGAGTTTCCCCCTGAAGAGACAACTCAAAATTTTCCGAAAGCCCCAAATCAAAACCCATTGACTTAGATCTCAATAATTATGAGAACACACATTTGCCATACATTTATTTACAAAATTTAGATTTGCTAGTTCTTATAGACACTGGTGCATCTGTCTCTTTGATCAACACTCAAATTGCTTTCAATTATTTTCCAGATTACATTTATCCAAAACACTTTTCAATAAAATCTGTCATTGGTACTAATCACGGTGAATACGCTTTACGAATTCCTTTGTTCAATGAACATGGCATTAACACTGAAATTGAATTTCTCATTTTAGACTGGCACGAACGTTTTGACTGTTTGCTAGGATATTATGGTCTACAAAAATTTCAAGCTACTTTACAAGCATCTAAGAATTTGCTATCCATTGATCGTTTAAACTTTATTTGCCACACTGACAAAATACCACGTAAAATCCCGAACACTGTAATCAAAAATCAAGTTCTAAAATCCCCTATCAAAAATGGACAAATTATCGTTCCACCTATTAAATATCTAAATTCTATAATGGTACGATTCCACCAAAATAGTGTTCAGCACATTTGTTTACAAACATTTTGTGTGAAACTCCAGCATTGAATGTGCTCACTGCTATCGAATTTATCTTCTGTGTCCACCGGCAAAGCAGTGCATAACTTTTGTAAGCGTACAGTGTAGCACACTTGTGCACGAACATGTTTACCAAGCAAAGTTCTCACTAACTTCAGTTCTTAATATGGATGGGCGGGAATATGTAGTGTTTTGTGCCGCAGCTTGTGTTTTAATAGGTAGTCTGCTTAAAAATAACGAAGAAGAAAACCACGATGTTGGGTGAGACCTTTTCTGCAGCGATGGAATGAAGAAACGAATAGATTTGTAGAAGAAATAAAAGTAGATCCCTTAAGTGGATTTAAAGATTTTACTCGTGTGAAGATTTTGAGTTGCTGGTCAATGCACTTAGTCCTCATATTGCAAAGCAAGACACCAACTACAGAAAATGTGTCCCTGTTTCAATAAGGCTTATTTATAGCTTTTATTGCCCAACAGATAATATTCCATTTATAGGCCAAAATCTTAAATTAGAAATATTACAAAAGCCTAACTTATAAAACTATCTAAGGCGCTCCCGCAGAACACATTTTAACTCCGAAATAGAACATAAAAATATGTCACAAAACTTACAAATACTATTATAATTCAAACACATAACCCTTCCAGGTGATTTCAAAATCAAATTTGTGTTAGCACGACTGCAAAAGAAAGTAACATTACATCTTGAAACAAAATAAAATAACAAATAATATATCTGAAAACCCCGAACCTGAAGATTTTGAATCCGCAATTTTCTTCTTTTCTCTTCGGTACTGAGCCAAAATAATTTTCCATTTTCTCATTACCTCAGTCGAGTCACAATTGAAACTTTGAGCCAACTCTTGAGTGGCGTCGTGTTTTTATAATCATGCTGACTGGAATCCCATAGAAGAGGATAAGTTTCAATTGCTTGAATAAATTTTATAATTCTATAATTCGTCCAGTCCATTTTAAATTTCGTAAAAGAAGTGCGCGTACAAACAAATGTTTTCAGTCCAGGAGCGGAAGCAATACTGAGTTCGCGAACAACAAGTATGTACTCGAAGACGCGAGTCCACTGCTTGCATTTGTGAGCGCACAAAAGTAACTGATGTTCGCGAACGTTTCCGAAATGTTTGCGCACAATTTGCTATTGTTTGCGTGAGTGAGTCGACCAGAAGAAACATTTGTGCTGTACACTGTGCATTAGGGTGCCGCACAGTTCAGCACACTGGTGGAATCGCATCTTTAGAGTGCCGCACAGTTCAGCACACTGGTGGAATCGCATCTTAACGATTACACACCCGAAATGATTTGTACCGTTAATAATTACGAAGTACTATACCCAGAAAATCCAAATCTATTAGACTTAAACTATCAGTGCATCAAATTCGACAATTTAGATAATTACGACATTGAAACACCCCGGAATGAATATAATTTAACTGATATTGAAACTTTAATAAGAACTGATCACATGAATGACGAGGAAAAATACAAGATAACAGAACTTTGTAGAAAATTTCCTGAAGCTTTCCTAAAACCTAACGAAAAATTAGAGCCATGTACCGTAACATCTCATTCTATCAGAACAAAACACGACGACCCAATATTTGTAAAATCTTTTCGCTATCCAGTCTATTTAAAAACCGAAATTCAGAAACAAGTCGCTAAACTTTTGCAAGATGACATCATCCGTCCCAGTACAAGTCCGTACTCATCACCTGTATGGATCATAAATAAGAAGCCTGACACTTCCGGCGTTAAAAAATATCGCATGGTAATCGATTTTCGTAAACTAAATGACATTACTATCCAAGATAAATATCCTTTTCCCCGAACTGAAGAAATATTAGAGAGTTTAGGCAAAGCCAAATATTTTTCAACGTTAGATCTGGCACAAGGATTCCATCAGATTCCTATGCACAAAGACTCAATTGAAAAGGCTGCCTTCACCGTCGACAACGGGCACTATGAATACTTACGAATGCCCTTCGGACTGAAAAACGCTCCAGCAACATTCCAAAGAATGATGAATTTTGTTTTAAAACCTTACATCGGAAAAATATGTTTCGTCTATTTAGATGACATAATAATTTTCTCAAAATCATTGCAAGACCACCTTATTCATTTGAAATCTATATTTAATTAAAAATCAAATAAAAAAAGCAGACTAACAAAATTAACGAAAAACGCGTATCTAAGATCCCCGTTTTAAAATCTCCGATCTATATCAAAATCCCAATCAGACAAACTAAGGACAAACCAAAATATCAAAAACACACTATTTTCAAACAACAAGGAAATCAAATTTTAATCAAAGATAGAAAACACATGCTGAGACGAATCAAGCCTCAACGTAAAAATCCTTTACAGAGCTCTACCAGTCCAATGCCTACCAATTCGAGCGCTACTGATGAACCCTCTGCTCAAAGCACCCCCGGTAATCAAACTGCCGCTAGGAAATTCAAGATTAATCGAAAATCATCATAAAACTCAATTCCTTATTAATTTAAATTATATAACCAATCCAAAAATACATGAAGATCAACACGCACTGAATCTACAGAATTAAAAAGTTATTTTCTTCTGTAAAGGTTTGCAAGGCACTTTTGAGCACAATATCCAAGAAAGCATAGTTTCTGTTACACAAAATATGGCTTTTCAAATGAAATTCTTCGAGCAAATCGCACATCAAATAAATTTAAATTCAAATTAATCATTTGAGCTTCCTATCCATTCTTTCATTAAATCATAGGGAAATAAATATCCTCATTGAACATTTGCAAACTTTATACCATAAAGATCATCTGTTAGATTTTGAAACAATGCACCCTTTTGAGATACTGAATCTTTGCGAACTATCAATTGTAACTTTGCGAAATGAATCATATTCGTAATTCATGTACCTCTTCTTGACCATAAAAACTTACAGTGTTTTTGAATTGTATCCGTTAATTATAAGGAATGAATTAATAAAGATCCCAAGCAATTTTACTTTGTAATTTGAAGAAGAAAGATTTTCATTTTCATATTCACTTAAAATACTATTAATACTAATATTTCAATTGATATTAAAGACTGCAAGCAGATTGAATTATCATTGCCTTTACTTAAAAGTAATTTTAGCTTTTTAAATCATTCTTATTACCAAAATCATTTGGAAATAATCGTTCATACTAAGTTGCAAAACCTTTCTTACGACTCTTACAGCTTTGTAACCATATTGTAACTGTAAATTAAATTTTCTCTAAGTTGGAGACCAACTTTTCGTAGGAGGGAGGAGTTATGGAATCCTGTTGGTAACATAACTATGTGGTACAAGCCCATTATTCCAACAAATTGAATTGTATGGCAAGCAAGCCCATTAAGAAATATTTGCTTTTTACTTCGTTTTTTTCGATACAGCTCTGTTATTTTTCCTATAAAAGTTAGAATTATATCGAGGCATAGACACATTTTGTTCAATACTTGTAACCACTCTTCGTTCCTGCAATAAAGTCTGTTATTTTTTTACCATACGACGTGTGCATTCTTTATCTTGTATCATTTTCGAAATTTTTTGCGGTTACAGTACTCCTTTGCAAGTAGGTGTAAAAAGTAAAAGTGGTGCAAAAGATAAAAAAAATAGAGCAGAATAACGGCAGTCAAGATCAAGATTATAACCTTGGCCTCAATTCAGCTGATATCCAAACGTATGCCAATGAGCATAGCCTTTTAACTACTGAGAGACCAATTTAAAAAATCAGTTGTGTAGTATGCATGGACTCGTATCTTCCACGTCAGGGTTATCGTGAGAAAATTTTTGTTGTCTTACTTTATCCTTATTGTTTACTATTCACAGAGCTAGGATACGTTTCCATTACATCCAATGAATTCAAATAGATTAGCAGGAGCCAAACCAATATGTTTACATTGCATTGTTTGTTGCTAAAATTGCGTGGTTTTGGTGCGTAATCTTGACTGATTATATCAACATTTTAATAATACTTACTGGTGGACAGATCTACCTTCATTAGGCTTGTGTTATACAAGAAATACCTTGTCCTGAATCGGTCTAACACCACAATTATCTACAGACGCTCGCACTTTTAATAAATAAGGCAAAATATACCAATTTAGTGACAGAACTGTCAAAAATTTGAAATGTCTAGTCCACATAACATGGGTTTGTCCTTCTACATTGTGTCAATGAGTGATCATAACCAAGCTCCGCCACATCTATAGCGTCATGTGCCAGCACATCTGCTAGATACGGAAAGGGTAATTAATGCCTATCTTGTATTTTATTTGTGTTTATTGAATACTTCATTATGTGATTATGTTTTAAATTTTCAGATACAGGGTGCTTAATTTTTCAAAAATAAACCACTTCATTACTAAGGCCCGTATCGTCAATCGTCCCTACAATTGTAGGGCGCGTTTACGGCCTCCTTGATTGTCATACTCCTGTCTCTCCTTCAATAATTTCTAGATTACACTTGTCCCGTGTCAGCGTCAGCGCTATCCTATTGTGAAGATATGTTTTCTTTTTAAATTGTAGGAAATTTCAGGCTAATAAAACATGATATAACTCAAAAGCAAGCACAATTTGATGCAAATAGATGTTTGTGACATAACCTCAAAATAGAGTTCTGACACGGAGAAGTAGAAAACTATGACAGTCAAGGAGGCCATAAAGGCGCCCTACAATTGTAGGGACGACTGACGATATGGGCCCAAGATCTGTATTACCACCTTAGATATTTTAATGCAATTTGGTGTTCATGTACTACCAAGAGGCATTTTTGATGCACCACATTTTTTTTTATTTTTTCCACTAGCGTTCCTATGGAACTTCATCTCGCTATTGTGTCAGACAGTGATGGTACGCTATTGATTTCTCTTAGAATAATAATTATCCTTAATATCTCCAATCACTTCTGATCAAATTTGATACGACGTTTTTTAATCCGATGCACTTTTTTCTTATAAAAAAATAAAACCGTTTCTGTGCATGATCATAACAGTATAGTAAAAATGACAATACCATCATGCAAAGAAACAGATTTTATTTAATTAGATGAGAACCGTGCATCGGGCTAAAGAAATCAAAAGATTGAATCTGCTCACAAATGATGAAGATTCCAATTTTCCTGATTTTAAGGGTAGTCTCCGTGCCAAATGATTTATTTTTGAAAAACTTACCACCCTGTAACTCAAAAGTTAAGACGCATAGGAGATACGCTTTTAGAAAGTTTTATTCTTAGATGCACACAAGTATCGCGCCCCTATATTCATTCAATTGTGATCTCATACAATTTCTATAAGTTATTTCCATGTGTCCTCTCCCACTAGAATACATAGTTATACAACAAACAAGAGAGAATATGCGTCCAAAAAGCCTCTGAAAAATATAAATATACATCAGAGATGAATAATAGTCGCTGCCCGTAGCGGCTAGTATCACATGCACGTTCGAAAAATGCGTTTTGAGGAATAACGGTTTGTACTGTACCTTAAACAATAGAACAAATTCAAATCCTCGTCCCACGTACCTACATATGAAAAATGTATGCTAGTCAATTGTTTACCGTTTTTCGTAAAATTCAGTAAGACAATGCACTATTTAATTTCAGTTGATTATCCATAGTATGGGTACACGTGGATGTTAAGATATTCATAGCTTCCTGCACCATGGGTTTATAGGTGGTGCACATAATTTCGATAATTCAGATTTTAGTTACAGTATGCATTGTCAGTGAACAACAATTGCTAATCCACAATATCCGCCTATAATCGGATACTTTCTGTAAGGAAATTTTCTTTTATTCAGTGTTGTTCCAAAGACAATACAACATCAAGCCAACAGCAAAGAGTAGTTATAACAAGAGATGACACTCCGTGGTATGCCCTTATTTTCCGCTGGTTGGCCCCATTGATCTTGGGAGTCACCTGCATTATAGTGGGGAAGCCGATCGTACATTTCTTGTTAGATCATCGCGTACTCATACGACATGATAAAAACTTACACCTTACGAGTTTACTACTTACCATTAAAATACGTAAGTTTTTACTAGTTTTCAATATTCCATTTCAGCACGCAATGTAACCAAAACATTTTGGTGGGCTCTTGGACTATTAGAGGCTTACAAATAATGAAAACAGCGAAATATGAGCGGATCGTCCTTAGCTTGGTGATTCGTTCATAATAATAACTGCATGTAGCGAGGTGGTGTTGCCAAGCTGCCATAAAAGTATATAAGGCGCTCCATTTATACTAAGCACATTGGAGCTCAGCTCTTTTAACGGTTTTTGATGATTTCGTCAAAAAGTCATACGAAATAAGTAAACATAGCGTCTTAAGGACAGGCGGTCTAGATAACTCGCGACTATGTCCGATAGACCGACGATTGGTCAAATCAGCAAGTTGAGGCTAGAAAACTTTAGAATTTCATGCTGACGTACTTCCTTTGGTACTAAGCTAAGTCGTGTGGTTTTCCGCTTAGGACTCAAAGAGTTAAATAGCTGTGTGATAACTTACAGATTTCTCTTGCGAAAAGTGTGATTTATAACTTTATTGAATGAGAAATATATTTCGTATGCTGCAAATGAATGATAAATATCCCAACCGTGAATAAATGGTCAAACAATTGTAAATTTGAACAAGAAATGCGTTCACTACAAGTCATGGCTTACAAATTGATCCAAAAAGGATTATCTGTATCTGGCAACACCTGTTTTGTGAACGCCATGTCTTTGGAGTCTTCTCTTATCTCTCTCTAGTGTAGCATAAAAAATAGATTCCTAAAGATGACAGATATATCATGATAAGAATCCAATAATAAAAAATTTGTAGGGGTGAAACTCAAAAACCTGACGGTTATTCAAATGAATTACCATAATCACAGTATTCACTGAAACCGATATGCTTGAATTCTTCAAAGTAAGCAATGTTTCGGTACAGTTTTGTAGCGATAAAAGTTGAACCTAGTTCTAGCTATCTGCACTGGACTACACCTAGGCTTAGCCATACAGAAAGCCGAGACACTAAGCTTTAACCATCTGTGGTCGTTTATTCGACCTAGGTTCAGCTAGCTAGTCCTAGATTCAGCGGCATTTCGGGTGTCAGCTATTATGAACCCATTATATCTAACTTTGTCACTAACATCATAAATTGTAGCGTTTCCGCTATTCTATTTTATCAGCCAAGGTCAAAAACGGATCGTCGGTTCTAACCTTTGTGGATTTTCAGCAATATCGACATTCAAAACTCCTGAAGAGCAGGGAAATCCTTAATGTTTTTTGTGAATAACCTAGGAATGTTAAATCAGTCAAATTGTAGCCGATTTTTTCACGTGTATCTCGCTTGGTATTGGACTTTATGATGGAACAGCAGAATGTGCATGCAGACCTTACTGTATGCAGCTCCACGGACTGCAGTATTTGCTTTCAAGGAGGCAAGATTAAGATATAACGGTCAATCTCACCTATTAATGTATTCTGCGTAGTTGTGTATGGACATTGAATAAATACATCCATCGAAGTGCTATAAACACGTCAGTAGGTATGCGTTATTTCTTTGTAGATTGTCATGTTGAAATTTCACATGCGTCGTAAACTTGTATGTACATGGATGCTGAATACTTTAGGTCATTTCAGTGTCGGAGTTTAACAAGTACATATTACGATATAGTGTTCAAAAGTTTATGAAACACATTTGGAATAATATTAGGGTTCTGTAGGTATCGTAATTTTCTGAACACTGGATCCATGTGTTTGGAAACAGACATTAATAATGTTCCTTCTACTTTACTATGGCCATTTTTGTGAGTTGGTGATGTGTTATTTGGAAAAGACGATCGATAGCTATCACTGCCGCGTTGAATTTGACAAGAAGACTTTACGACCTAATTTCTAAAAACAAAGGGTTACGGCGCTGACCACTGGAAGACCCATGGATTCGAGTTCCGCACGGGTATTACGTATCTTGAAAAGTAACGTTATATCGGTTTTTTGACATTATACTAGTTCTTTTTGATATTATGTAGGTTTTTCTACAAGTTGTTATCTTAGCACTCAGTTATCAATGTTTGGTCCTGATGAGATGTAAAATCTGCTTCAGATATGGCATTACTGGAGGCTAAGCTGTAAGTTGTATGTGTTGATAATTCCATTGGATTTTTGTCTCAATTATACTTACTTGAGATTCAAAGCTAGAAATTAGTTGTGCATCCACTTTTTTTTATCCATTCTGGAAATTAAATATGTAAATTTGCTGAATTTCAAAAATGATGGAGATAAGAAATAATTATATTCACTGTACACTGTCGAATTACAAGCCATATACGTACTAACAGTAATTACACACAACGCGGACGCGGTGGTGATTTCACATAATTCTCCTCAAAGTTTTTCGCAATTTATACCTTTGAACATAACCTCTCATCAGAAAGCACAACACAAGTAACTCGTCGGGCACACTAATAGATATACTTCATTGGCAGCATACCCAGCAATGATTTTCTCACACAGCAAATATCACTGATTTCATACACACGCAGACCAATACACATAATCATCCAGATGCGGTCTTGCTTTTTAACCAACTTTCTTCTCATAGATGATAACTACAGACCGCTGGGCTTCACAAAACATATGCAACCAACAATGCGTGTAGTTTAGTTGAGTCATTCCTCCATAGATGGACGCTCACAACGATCCTAGTGAGCAAACGTGGAATGCCTGTTTGCACTAGAAAAACTACCTAGTCTAAAAGATGACATTTTATAGGTTTTTTTGACGTTTTCTAGGCTTTTCACATAATACCCGTGACGGCCTTAAAAAGTAAAATTTTGGAGTCATGGATGTTGTGTTTCGCTATATATGTACGTAGAAAATCGGTTCATGATCAAACTTGTACATCCCACCATTGCCGCTGCTTTATCCAACAATCAGTTACGTGGTGGTATCAGCTGGTCATAGTAGGTATGTATTACGGTATTGGTACAATTGGATCGAAAAAAGAGTAGAAGGTATCCTAGTTGACACTTCACACCAGTACTAAATTTCTAAGACTAAGTCAACTCATAGTCGTACAAAAATGGTATTCAGAATATGTAAAGCATTATTAAAAAATACTTTCAAGCCAGGTTTTCATAAACATGAGTCCTGGGATGTTTCCTCACCAACATACACGCAGCTGGACTCACGATTTTTTCTTAACACCATATTTAAGATCTCTACACTTCGGGCTGCAATTATACTAGGTGCGGGCGTAGGAACTAGCAGATTTTGACACCTTAGTAGAAAAAAAAATTCGCCATTTTTTCTAAACTTTTTCAGCATCCATTGAGTGATTTTTGCGATATTCTATTTGGAATAAAATTGGTCTGAATATCAGAGGCGAAATCCAAATGATTCCATATAAAAGACTAAGACTACCTTCGAAATACCAGAATGTGGCGGATTTTGACATTGTAAAATCGTATGGGTAGTACAGTCAATCAATATGATCAGTTTCCTAGAAATCTTTTGTCTGGAGTGGGCGAGAGCTTTTATTGGATTGTGAAATTTGCAAGCATCTAGCAGCTTAAAATCATATCACTAGGATGGCTAAAACGCTATTCGGAGGGCTTCCTCCCAGGTAGCGGCCATATATGTTAATTATTTTCATTTTGCAGCACTGCGGTGGAGCACCTCGATCTTGGGTAAATGGCTTATACAGCAGCCTCATCTTCAGGCTTAATAGCTTCTACAGAGATAATTGAAATAGAGCGAAAACTAAATATGAAACAGTTTATAGAAATGATTGTGAGTAGCGTTTTTGCAAAGGAAACTCGAAGCCGTTTAGTTCTCCAGGTTAGCTAGTTAGGACGATATTCTTATTCTTCAGAAATACTCGTAAGTAGCTAAATGGGAAATGTTCTACCATAAATTTTGACATAATTCCCGATTTATTGATTTAATAAAATCAGATGTGTTGCTCTCAGACAGAAACTTTCTCTACGGTTTATTATTTATAAGTGGAAGAACAGATGTCTGTCACATCAAAAGCCCTTCTCCAAACTCTTTTTTCTATACAAATGTATGTTTATTGGTTAATGTTTGGCGAATAAACACGTTTATTATTATTATTATTATTTTTATTACTCGTATTATTATTACTATTTTCACAACTATAGAGCCCAAATTCAGCTACAAAGTTGGAATCTCAGAAAGCAGAAGTATACAAGAGCTCTCATTTGAGTTATTAACTAAAAGTTCAATTTGCTTGACTTAGCAAGAAAGTTTGAAAATTGCGGTTGTGTGAGCTGCTAGCAACTAACCGTCAAAACGCATATGTATGTCATATCCTCTCCTTTCAAGAGGGCCAATACAAGGTGTTTCACAGCTCATCCTTCACATTTTAAACGCATATGCACTGTTACGAAATAAGTTGATTTCTCAAAAAAATGTAATAAAAGTCCTACAGAAATTAAGTTATAAACCTGAGTTTCAATAATAAATTGAAAAATAGATATCTGTATTTTGGCGTTCATCGTCGTGATTTTAGAACACGCATTAATAATTTATTGTAGCAAATGTTGTACCAAACAACTTACGAAAACAAAATACCAGGAATTTTTTGTTTTTTCATATTGATAATAACGTGTAAATAAGGTTTAATCTGTATCGTGGGTGATCTGAATGAAGAACTGTCAATTTTTGTGAAGTTAAATAAAAACGTATTTTGCAAGTTTATATTTTTAGTTATTTATTAATAAAAATGGCACATGTGTACACTGATGAGGAATTAGTGGACATTGTTTTACCGTACGGATACACAGGACAAAATTTGCGAGCGGCTTCTCGTTTGTGTGCACACCAATTTCCGAATAGGCACATACCACATCACGAAACATTTAGTTCAATTGTTTTACGTGCACCTGCTAGTGGAGACTTGCGCCCCAGACGTGGAGTGGATGGAGGTGGGGTTCGCCCACAACGCGTTTTAAATGCCGAAGACGAAATTTTGGATATTGTGGAAGAAAATCTGGGAATAAGCACAAGACAGTTAGCCCAACAGGTCCCAGAAGTGTCACCTGAGGGCCAACTGTACCCTTATCACGTCCAGAGAGTTCAGGCGTTGCTATCTACAAACTACCCCCTTTACAGCTGATGTTTTAGTCATAGATGATGGTATTTTTACTCATAATGGGATAACAAATCTTGATACTACACACGTTTGGTCCTTTGAGAATCCTCACAGTGGTCCAGACACTTTTATAACATTGTTTTTCTTTAAAGATGTGGGCAGGTATTGTCGATGAACGCCTAATTGGACCGTTCATATTACCAGATCGGATGGTCACCAGTATTTGGAATTTCTTCGGAATGATTTGCCGGTCCTTCTTGAACATGTGACATTGGCGGTTCGAACACGGATTGGTTTCTGCATGATGGGGCACCTCCGCATTTTCGTTTAGAAGTTTGTAATTTTTTGAATAAGGTATACCAGATACGCTCTGGACTTCTTTTTATGGGGATTCTTGAAAAACGAGGTATACCGTCCTCCAGTTCAGAATATTAAAGAATTGCGTGATCGGATCATACTGGCTGCCGATAATTTGAGCCTTTAGGCACAGAAGGAAGGAGGTGTTTTTGAATTAGTGCGCCAAAATCGGATTAGTCGCGCCCAAGCTTGCATTGCAGTCAATGGAAACAATTTTGAACATTATAAATAAGTGAACTGTTAAACGGTATTAGTTTATTATCTCGAATTCTGTAGGACATTTTTTTGAGAAATCTTTCGTAACAGTGCATATGTGGTTAAAATTTGTCGGATAAGTTGTGAAAAACCCTATATAAGTACGAGATAAATGGGCAATCCGTTAAAAAAAAATGAAACCTAGATTCTGAGTCTTAAAGGTAAGTGTAGGAGGAAATCTATGTATGAAATATGTCCAACTATGCTTAGAATTAAGGGAGTTGGAAGGATATAAATACCAAGGTCAAACATTCAAGCATACCCTTCCCCACCCCCGAGAGCTATCCATACCAATTTCGTCTTTGGCATAATAGTAACTTTGTGCCAAAATTTAATCAAAATCCGAGCAGTACATTCCGAGGTCTAGAAGGCTCACTGGGAATCAGCCGACAGACAGACCAACAGACCGACAGAAATTACTGGCATGGTTTCTCGTGATGAATCTGGGTTTTTCAAGTTTTTCGCGGTTACAATACTTTCTCGCAAATTGACGTGGGAACTGACAGTACAAAATTTCCGATACTAGGTCACAAGAGACATTAAAAGCAACTTGAAATGCCTCACAAGAAAAGAAGCCCGAGCAAGACATTTTGATGGACAAAAGCAGTACAAGCACTTTAGGCGTGGCTTTGTTGAGGTTAGCGAAAGACTGGTTCCTAGAAACTTTAAACGTCCTAATTGCCACGCGAGGATGTCCGCTGTAAAAGCGTTTTCACGTTCCACAGCTTGTCATTTTTTGTTCGCCAGCAAAAAGTTAGCGCTTAAAAGGGGTGTTGTATATGGGACTGCTGCGGCTACTTAGGACTTACCGAGCTGTAAAACATTGGACCGTTGGCATACGAGAAAGGTTCGGTTCTGCTGGACACATTAAACGAAAAGTGTCATTTTTCTGAAATTAGGCTAAGCTGGTGTGATTAAATTCACCGACTAAATATGTAGCTGGAACTTAAAGGCGAAACAAGGATGCTGAAATTCATTTTCCGTGTATGGAGGGAACTAGACTCAGATTAAATATTTTTACCTTCAGAATTCCAGCAGTTAACACAGGCTCACAAAATAAAAAAGTTGACGTGTGCTGGGGGTTCCACTATGTTTTTCCCATCTACTTTTTCCCGCTGAACACGAATGTGAAGTAACAATTTTGAGTCGCTGGCAATTATGCAAGTAATTTCGGCATTAAGATCACAGATTTTAGTATTTTTGGTGCATGTATATCTCTCAGATATCTCCTATCTCATCCACCAAAGATACCTAACAAAAATTGTAATTCTGATGTTGTAATTACTTTTATATTTGTCCATCGACGCCAATTTTGACCTCAGATTCGTGCTCAGCAGCAAAAATATGGTGCACATAACCTTTTATTATTTGTCATACGATTTTTATCGTTTTTATACGTTTTCTCTAAAATTTCTCCATCGACTTCCAATTTCGACTTTCGATTTGAGTTCAGCGAGAAAAAGTAAATGGGGAACAATATAGTGCCAGCACACCATTCTTTATTATTTTGTGGGCCTGTGTTGTTGTAGGTGAATTCATGAGGAATAAAGTATGAAAAAAGGATGTTATAGTGTTTTTCCTTGATAAAGACAGAGATATTTCTTAGTCGATTTTCGCCAGGAGCGTGGTGAATACTAGGGGAATTAAATCAATCGCTGCGCACGCCGTGGACAAAAACTGAAATGTCGTCGGTCTGATAGTGAAACGTATGCGTGGTTACTATGGTAAATTCTGTTTTAACCTCAAATTGACCAATTAATAATAATTTCATTGATGCCCTTTTATTTTTACATTGCACACGTGCAAGTATTTCTGTCCGCCAAGTAGCTCTGTCATCACGAACTCAGCGAATATGAGTAGTTATAACGTTATTGTTGAGCGACTCTTTCGATCGGTCCGTAAATGTTATTTGAGATATTTCCTACGTCAGGGTATCGTTAAGGAATATAAAAACCTTTTGAAACCATGCCTGCGAACACCTAGTATCTGGGGCCTGTTTTGAATCGATAATCTTTGGAAGATTCACGGAAAAAACTAAAGGGAGCTGGGGTGTACTGACTTTGCACTGTTGAATCTTAAAATTGCAATGATGGCTTCTCACAATCACGGCATTTTAGGCCCGTATCGTCAGTCGTCCCCACAATTGTAGGGCGCGTTTATGGCCTCCTTGATTGTCATACTCCTTTCCCTCCTTCATAAATTTCTAGATTACCCTTGTCCCGTGTCAGCGTCAGCGCTCTCCTATTGTGAAGATATGTTTTCTTTTTAAATTGTAGGAAATATCAGGGTGATAAAACATGATATAACTCAAAAGCAAGCACAATTTGATGCAAATAGATGTTTGTGAGATAACCTCAAAATGGAGGCTGACAGGGAGAAGTAGAAAACTACGACAATCAAGGAGGCCATAAGGGCGCCCTACAATTGTAGGGACGACTGACGATACGGGCCTTAGAGGACCTTTCAGACTATTGTAGTAACACATTGTATAAGAATGTGTAAACGAAAGAAAAAACAAAGGAAGTGTCACCTGGAAGACAGACAAGCAAAATAAATTGTCAAAAGTGTCATATGTACTTGAAAAAGTCACCGTTTAAACGTATATCTGACTATCAGCATGAAAGCTGCATAATAAGTCTTAGATGTTACATTAAAACTAAGCTGATTTATATATGCTGACGTCACTATTATGCATTGTTGCTGTTATGCTGTCCAAGCTGCTTGCGTGAGATCTTTTTTAGCTCTAAGCCAAATGCTCTTAAACGACGATCTGCCATTAAAGCCCAAACCGTGGCGGTAGCTCTGGAGCCAACATGTTGAGCAAACCGGTGAGACGAGTAGCACACTCATTCTTTTTACGAGATGGCGACCGAAACTGTCCCACCTTGCGAGATATCTCTTTCTCTGCCTACTTAAGGTTGATATTTAATACCCACAAAAGCTGGACACAAGCGTGACACCTTGTCAACATTACCGTCTCAAATGTAACAATAATATCATCAAGATGGGAAACAGCGCGTAATTTGGAAACTTTAGTAAATATACCTTTTCTCGAAACGGTGCTAACGTAAGGCTCGAAAGAATGGGAAGCGATATGCTATCACAAGGGGAAGAGGGAATGTAGTGAGATATCACTGGTATTTATTTTTTTGTCGAGAGCGAGATTTTTGACCAAAAGTGCACCGCGTGGCCTGGACTCGCCGTGACCAACTAATGATTTCCCTACTCGCTGCGTCAACTCCCGAGCTCGGTTTGCCAGTCGCCAGTAATACCTTTCCTTTATTATTTTTATCCCATTCAGAAACAACCAGAAACGTTAATGCCTGTCAGGGAACTGAGGTACAGTATACCTGCGTTTGAATATATTCAATATTCTGAGATTTTAATACCTTATACCAAATAATATATGAAATTTTGAGTAGGGGAAAAGGCTATAATTTCAACGCGTATCACCAGGTGGTGGAAGGTATAGAAATGTTGCTAATAAACTCAAGTGATTGATGGACGACCTACCAGTTGCAAAAAAAGTTTTAGCTTAACAATCGAGCAATATAATTAAAAACTCTACTACAGATCTGAACTACACAGACATGCAATTTGTAATTTATAATTATTAGTTAAAGTAATACTTATGCTTGTACCGCTAATGAAAATCTTCCACTTACATCTGAAGGTGTCGTAGCTTACTTCTGACGTCATCAGGAGAAAGGCAACTCTACGACCGTTCATGCTTGGTATCAAATACGTTTGATTTGCAGGCGTGGACAAGCCAGTTGGAAGCCACGCAGATCATAGTCTGCCTATCAAACGTGGTGAAAATGCGTTCCAGGAAGAAGTCAAATTGAACTGCAGACATTTGTAAATTTTTTTCCAAGATCTTCAAGGTGTTCATTTATGAATTCAGCGTTTGCCTAATTGTCTTCGCCCAAATTATTCCATCCAAGTATCCACTTCTTGGTCCATCAAGGCCTTTTAATTTATTTTTCCTCGTGACTCTCAGTGAGAGTAATCTGAATCGTGATCGTGTGAACTGCCAATGACCCTCGTTGATTCATTTTCAGTCCCCGCTCAAGGAAACACTCACTCAAGAGAGATCGACAGCATGCCATCCTCTGCCCCGTAAGAACGTGGCTTTACTTTTGCTTATGCGCAGTATAATCCAGAACCAGAGTATCTGAGGTGTGGGAGGCGCATTTCCGGGCCAACAACACTCCCCTGGAGTTACAACTAATAAATTATTTATACATCTGTTTTATGTAGGAGGTATAACGGACCCTTTACTTATAAAGTTTGGGTTGTCCATTATTATCTTGAGATGAATAATAGACAAGCAATTAGCGAAGGAACACCTAATACCATATCCTACTGATGAATGGCGTGATAAGTCTATCGACGCGCTTTTGGCCTGTGCCTAGTAAATGTTAATATTTTCGATAACTTTGGTTATTAATATATTTTCAGGATTGGAGCAAGAGGAAAAAATAGTTGCTATCAACAGAGCATCAGTCCATGTTATAAGTGAGGTTAACCACACTAACTAGTAATGTGTAACTAGGAATATGGGATTCACTCGCCAGGAACTCATCACACCAACGCAGTATTTCTCATAAGTCTCATTATTGTTGTATGCATGTTATTAGACAATTACAAACGATTTTCATGATGCAGAAATCGCTGAGCATTTTCTGTTTATTAGAGATGGGCGTCTTTCAGAGAATAAATCGACATTGGTATCTACATCTTAACATTGAATATAAAGCATTTACATATGGATATTGAAGCCAGTGTTGTTGCTTGACTATCAAAACACAAATATTTCAACTCAGAATTATCATGTGTACTTGAAAAAGGCCACCATGGTAGTCGAAAGATCCTGTCAGTAAACAGTAGTTCGAACATGGTTTCATTTAGTAGCCACAAAAACCTGGAGAATTATTAGCATGAAAACTGCAGGATAAGTTTCAGGTGTTACAATCATCTGTGTTTCCATTAATTCATTAGCATAACATAGAGATGCACTAAAGAGACAAGCACAAGGAGATTCACAGAGGCGACGCGGGTGCTACGCCCCTATAATAATAATAAATCGTCTTTATTTAGGGGGCGAAGTTTAGCATAATGCTATTCTGCCACTTAACCTCAAACAAAAAAAACTGAAAATCAATACAAATAACATAAGAGAAGTTCAAAAATGTAGGAGTATAAAAAATATGATGTATATAACATATATATGTTCTTCTAGTGCTCTATCTAGGAGAGTAAGTGACCTTGCTAGACCTAAATCGTGAGAATAATAAAACTGGTTCTAAAAGCCTGATTTATGTATTACTTTTAAGTGTTAAAACTGTCCACATTGGTGCTATATCCGCCTCTGGTATGAAGTATGTTGTAACAATCACACACACTCATTCAAACGACATATTTTTGCCAAACTGTAATAACTGAGCCACTGGTTTTGATATCATTTTAAAAGCAAATAACCATGCTTTCATCTCAAAAGCTTTAATCGCTGTTTATAGCTGTAACGTCTGTGCTGTGGGCATTCAAAGGAAAATTGTTACAACCGTATCTAGTCTACCTCACCAAAGAGCATTGATTTCCGAGCACAACAACTTAATACATTGCTTCGCAGAATTAACCAGACAAACAAAATTTTGTTCAAATTAAATTTGAAATAACTTGTTAAGCTTTGCATCAATTTTGTTAATTTTTTCGTCGAGTTGTAGGTAATTTCATTGTTATCATTATCGACTGCTGATCTTGCAAAAAAAAGAAAATGTTTGTTGTTATACAGGGTGCAACTAAAAGGTGCATTCTGCCCTAATTTTCTGAACACCATGTGGAAACATTGAATTTCTGAATAATGTGTCTTCCTATTAGAATTTTAAACCTCAACTTTTCTCAACAGTTCTTTTTTGAAGAAAATTATGAACATCATAACCATAAGCAATTTAACTTAAAAAATTACAGTGACATCATTGGTAATTATAAATTGTTATCAAAAACGAGTATTTCCTTCCCGGGCTTAAATAATAGCTCTCATCCTCTCTGGCATAGACTCAATTAAACCAGCTGTTGTGTCTTGTGGTATTTGCTCCCACTCGTTTACCAGCGCCTGTTCCACTGCAGCCACAGTTTGAAATTCTCTATAGTTATGCCTAAGCCTTCTTCATAATGTATCCCCCATGCGCTCAATGGAGTTGAGATCCGGACTCCTTGGCGGCCAGTCTAGTACTTGAATTCCAACATCGTTGAGGTATTGCCTAGTCATTCTGGCTATATACGGCCGAGCATTAACTTGCTTAAATGCGGGTACGCATACGAGCACGAACGCGAATGAGGCAACCCGAGGACGCATGAGGATGTGTATGTGTACGACCGAACGAGGCGTATGCATTCGGGCTCGACCCGATCCGTTTCTTCGCGGTACATCAAAGTGAGGCACATGCTCGGTGCGTGCTCAGTCTGGACGGACATAAACATTCCAAGTCTACTCTGTAGTAACTAGTAATGGACGGAAAAAGATTGTTGTTTTCAATTACTTTTGTTTATTGCTTCTTTGTAAGAATAATGGAATGGCCTCAGAATTTAGTGTTACGGCTCATTGAAGTATATCAAAAGAGAGATATATTATTACCTACCTGAAGTCACTCAAACAGTCAATAGTTGCTTGACATACTTCTGGTACTATTGTGGAAATTAACTGTTTAGATACTTTAAAAAGGTACTGCAAACTTATAAACGAATCTCCTGTAGCAAGGTACCGTCTTGAGACATCCTGGTAAAATTTTCAAAAAACCCGCTCGTTTTATCGGCCTAGAGATCTTTTAACAAACCTGTGCTATTTACATTCAACTGTCTTCTCTTTTGGATTTTTCTTGTTTTTCTTTTTTAATATACTGGCTAAAATTATGCAGCAGAATCTGAATCGGTCATATCTTAAAAGCTACTGAAATATAGATTGCTCGTCTCATCCCATGGATCGATGCCGTACATCGCCTCGTGCGTCTATTATTCGGTAACGTAAACTACCCGTATCCGAGGCCAATGGTTCGTCCACGGGTTGCCTCATTCACGTTCGTGCTCATATGCGTACCCGCCTTGAGGAGAAAATATTCTCCTATAAAGGGCATATGAGGAACCATATGCTCTTCCAAACACTCTCTAATGTACCTGTCGGCAGTAAGGTGTCCTCCTCGTAGCGAAACAAGATCTGTGCGGGATTCCAAAGAATTACCGCCCAATACCATCACTCCTCCACCGCCAAATTGAACTTTAGGAGCGAAACAACTTTGAGCATAGCGTTTTCAACGCCTTCTCCACACTCTTTGCGATCATCAGGTGAAAAGAACGTTTTTCCAGTTGTCCATATCCCAATCTGCATCGTTTTCAAAAAATGATGTTCACAAATCTTCTTGAACCCAAATAAACGATTTTTGAAATGATCAGTAAAAAATATGTTTTTTCCTATGATTTAAAAAAACATCTTTTCGTCGAATATGGCCAACCCAGTATTCTTTAATAATTGAGATATTGATACGAATAAAAAAAAGAACTGTTGAGAAAACTTGAGGATCAAAATACTCATACAAAGTCATATTTTCAGTAATCCAATGTTTCCACAGGGTGTTCAGAAGCTTAGGGCAAAATGCACCTTTTAGTTACACCCTGTATAACAACAAACATTTTCAATTTTTTTGCAAGATTGACAGTCGATAGTGATGACAATGAAATTACCTACTTTGTGACAAAAAAAATAAACGAAATTGATGTTAAGGTTAAAAAGTTATTTAAAATTTAATTTGAACAAAATGTTGTTTGTTCGGTTAATTTTGCGTGGCAGTGTAGATGTAGATTGAAGTGGTTGTCAAGTTGCACGGAAGAAAGCGACGCGAAGAAAACTGAGGAGATGTTTTTCCTATTCACGATGCTTCAGAGGTCAAAGGGATGGTTCGGCTTTAAATGTGAGCTGAGAGACAGTCCCAACCGATAGCTGCCATTCACTCTCACAGTGGTCGACTGTGGTAGTAGATGGCACTTGTGCGGTCGTAATTGTATATACCTTACTCTTGCGCTAGAAGTTACTTTGCTCTGACACCAAGCCTATACCGTACTCATGGGCGTCAAAAGGCATAAGACGCAGCTGACCGCCTGTGGTCAAACGGGCGAAAGCAGTATCATTAAATTCGTCAGTTAGTGATGGTCGCATCCAAAATCTTTTCTCTCTTGGAAGAAAAGTTATCTTTATTAACCACAATGATAACAAAATTGACGTTTACAGTCAGTGTCCAGAAATTTGCTAATATTACATTCATGGCCACAGTGACGTTTGGACTATGTCTGAATAAAATATCACTGTACAAGAGTATAGCGAAGCATGGTACGTATGCATTTTGATGGTTATACTTGACATTGACAGTTGAAATGAATAGATACTTACATGCTAAGTACATCCACAATTACGTTTTTTTATATTCCAACTGTCACGAAGGCCTGAGGCCTAAACACCCTTGGGGTACCGTGGAGTAGCTGGAAAGGGAGGCACGCATCATGCACACGTTCTGGCCCCGCCTTAGAGATGTGCCGGGTGGTACCTCCATATATATTATTGATGATTCACTAAGCTATTTTCTGAATCCAAACCTGTGACAGGTGAAACTCGACGTTATCTCAGTCGGCTGAAAAATGTAAGCAGTAATTTACGGAAGTGAAAGTCCTGGTTACGGCTATTCTGTGGTTTTTGGTAAGAGTTGGCTCAGTCTACTCTGTGTGCTATACCATAACCAAATACCAAAAAGGACGAGGGCAGCAAAACACATATTCAAAGAGATTCCGCGCTGGCAGTGGTGTGTGATGTGTTCCGCTGTTCCCTTCCTTTTCTGTAGCCGAGTATAGCGCTTTGCAGTGCCAGTGGCTACGGCATGAACATCACTAGTCTCCCAAACTATCGATACTGGATGCCCATCTCTAGCACTGTTGGACCATCCGGCCTTCTAAGCCCACTCACACCCCTACGAAAAAAGCATGCAGAGATAAACCTACTTCAAGATCACTATCTTGACACCTCTTCGCAACGCCAGACGATAACGCATCGTTTTCTTCTTACTCTGTCGCCGGTATTACGGATGTTCTGGGGATTTTATAGGTGTGGTTAATGACCCGACTTCACACGATATGATCCTTTTTGTAGGAAAATATGGTGTCATCCGTTACTTTGTACTTAGGAGAGGAAGCAATAGTTAAAAGTTGGAGTAATTAGAGCACGCCGCAGACTAAAATTAATAAACTAATTAAGGATGTTTAAGGTGTTACTTCCATTTGGTCACAATCTGTGAGAATGCACAGAACACATAGCACTGAAGAACTCCACACTAAATAATGGTAACGCTGTTGAAGTTTGGCAGACGGTGGAGCTTTCTGTTTGCCTGGAGATCTACAGGAACTATTGAAGGCATGCCGAGAGTATGCCGAGGATAAGGACTGCCAAGAATGTGCCGGAAATTCCGGTTGTTCACAATTTGAAATATGCTGAAAATAATATTTACGATATTTAAGGTTAATACATATCTCTAAAATATAGATAGATTTGTCCCGAATCTATTTTATTGAACACTTTCTTTGAAAGCACATATGTCTCTTCATTGAATTGTTCGTTGGTAATCTGAAAGAATACACGATACATTAATGTAATTCATGCAGTCTCTGTAAAAAATAAGCTAATAGCTTTTAGTCAGTTTATTCAGGTCTGTCTTATCGGCACTGTCATGCGCTATGTCAAGTTAACTATTTCTTGTAATTTTGAATATTCTAACAGCTACATTACGTCGATATTCATTGCCTTCTTGTAGCATACTATGGCCCGTTGACTTCTACATATCCCACAATAGTCAAAAGTCACAACATATTTTACTTACACCATCGCAGTTATTGACAGTGTTACTATATATTTTTCACACCCATTTTCAACAAAATAGTTCCAGAAACATCAGCCTTGTGAATCAGGATGATACCCAAACCAAAGGCCACGTAGGATATTTTTATTAGATAATTTAGACAAAGATAACAAGCAATCTGTCTAGGGAGAGTGACCTTGCCGTTGCTAGTTAACCTATAAGACGTTTCACCCTGTGAAGGTGGTCTAAAGTATTACATTCCGTGAACTTGAAACAAAATATACCGTTTAGTACCTGAGGCAATCCATATACATATGTACCGTCAACTCTTGATAGAAACAAACCTAGTGGTGAGAAAATTGGTCATATGAAACTTGAGAAGTATTAAAACGTCTCATTTGAAGGTCAACTATATATATATATTGTGAAACGATTGTCTCGTAAGTTTTATCTTTGTTGTCCGACATACTGAAGTTTGAAGTTTTCCTATATTTGGCTTTGTATAGAAAGGCACTTAAAGAGGTCTTTAAAAAACATTTGACTATGGAAACTGAGCACGGTCTACGTAAAGTTCGATACGACTGGACACATTACATGGGGTTGTGCACCCGTTGATTGGAGAGTGATTCTGCCTACGACTGTAGCTCTAGTAATTTCTTAGTAGTAAGGAGAACCGTTATGCGAACGTAGACTACGAGTTTTTGCTCTAGAATAAACTGAAAAAGTTCGTCTTACTGTTTGAAGTCAGGCTCGAGAAGTTACCGTTTTCCAAAGACCGATCGCCAAGGACAGCTTCACTGCTCTAGAGCAACAAAGAAGCGAGAACGCTCGGTACTGGTTGCAGACGCACTGACAATAAAACGCTTCCTTGTTGTCAGATGTCTCCACAATATGATGTATCTACATCGTCCCGTGAATCCCTCTCAAGTTGATGATGATTTCATAGCGATCGACATCCTACCTATCCCGAGGTGCAGAAAGTCCGCTAGGTATCAGGTCGTGGCATGTCGGTCGAGCAAGGCAGACCCGTACCATACAAACTACATAACGCACTGTATCATCATTACGGGAAATATGACTATTGTTTTGGATATCCGACTATTTCTGAGAAAAACTTTCCTTCGCATTTTCTGTATAAGCATGGATTTCATCAATTTTATAACCTAAGCACGAAAATGTTCAACTTTGACAGCCAGTTCGCCATTTTGAAACACGGTAATTTCAAATTATAAAGTGGCACTCGTAATGCACTCATAAAGAGCTTCAAAATAAGATATCATACGACCCCCAAGAAAACTTCAAAATTTCTCAGTATTGAGTGTAACCTCATGATTAATCAGAAAAAAATCATTTTTCAGTTGCTCGTTTTGGACTCCGAAGTGAGTGTGCATTGAATCGCTTATAACTCAACAACTAGAATTCATTGGTTTAATTGGTCTATTTTTTTGCACCATGTAGGATGTGTGACACAAACTTTATTTTCGCTATTCATAGGACTTATTGCTTCTCTGAAAACTGCATTACCCTCAACGTTGAAAGTAAAACAGAAAAGTCTGGCTCCATTGTTTTACCTACTTAATTAAACGACGAAAAGTATCACCGGAATAATAAGCTCGGGACTAACTTTGAAAAACTCCAGAGGAATAATGTCGAATAATTGCTATTAAAGTCACGACCAGACCATTATAATAAATTTGAAGCATACAATTAAGATCTAAAAGGCGTCCTTTTAATTAGAGATATTTTTTAGCGTGCTGGTTTCGATCGAGCTCCGAAACTCTTCTAGTGCTACCTTAGCTCTAGCGTTTGTGTGAGATGGATTTATGTTGTTGAAGTCAGTTAGTTGATGGTTTATGTTTATATCATTAGATACACTGCTTGTTTGATTAATGGTGAAGGAGTTTCACCAAATGATTCTATACTCTTTCGAATTATGCAAGTCATGTAAACAACCTGTCTGATTCTGATTCTATTCCGTCTGCGTGATCGTACTATATAGGGTGTTTTATAAGTTGGTTCATTTATTTTAACCGCTTGTAGAACTCGGCTCAGAAGTTGACATACCAAAAATCACCTATATAAAAGTTGCATAATAAAATAATTAGTTCTATTATTAAAAATTATTTGAGAAAAATCATTATCAAGTTAAATGGATACCGTTTTTACAAAAATTGTCTCCATTTGTTACAACTGATATTTGTGCTAATAAAATTGATGCGTGAATAATATATTTCAGTGTAAAGGATGTAGTTGAGAACTTCAAGATGGTAGCTGGGCGTCAAGCCCGAACAGGCAAGCTGCCAAATAGAGCGAATCTGTAGATTGACTTTCTTATACTTCAACAACCATACATCAAAATGCCATATTATTATTCTCCCCTTGGAGGGGTCTATCCAAATATGAAATAACATATGAAAGATCCTATATGAAAAAATCTTCAAATTTTTACTGTAAACGGCATATCTCATATTTTAGTACAGATAGACTAATCCGAAGTCTGAAATACGCATAGCACTCGCGATTTTAGGAAGAGTAATTATAGTGTACTGGTTATTTCCTCACCTCCGTTCATGGAGTTGACTTCTTAGCGCTTCGGCCCTATGGAACCAGGTTATGTAGAGAATTATTATTGTAGCATGTCGCATATTATATACCGGGAACGCAATCAACGTAGCCTTTAGAAGACTATAATTCTTGTATAGAAAAGAAATTCATATTTTCTAAGACCTATTGAATTTAAACGAATATATGATAGCCGACCTTCTCCACCAACAAAAATGAACTATTATAAGGTCTTATTCCTAACAATTGTAGTTTATTGATAACTTTCGTTTCACCCCTTTTAACTCCTTAAACAAAGGTCTAACTCAATAGAATGACAAAAACTAGGACTTAGTCTTATCTTACATATAGCGTTGAAGTTTCAATAGAGATGACATGGCACGTGCTCATACATTTTTAAGGAATCCATTAAAGTAACAGTTATTATTATACAAAAGTTAAATTACAACTAGCTATTCGTTTCAGTATTCAAGATGAAAGAACTTGACAATATACAAATGATTCTGCTCCTTATCGTATTCCCGAATGGGATAAATAAAACTTTCCAAACGTTTGTTACGGACTTCGCTTCGATATCGCTCTACACCGCCGCCGTTGTTTCTTCTAAGTTTACAGGAAATTTATGGAGTTTTCAACTG
The DNA here is from genome assembly GCA_963669975.1 of Acanthoscelides obtectus. NCBI lineage: Eukaryota > Metazoa > Arthropoda > Insecta > Coleoptera > Chrysomelidae > Acanthoscelides > Acanthoscelides obtectus. The sequence continues at coordinate 63,472,489 of CAVLJG010000003.1, read as the reverse complement.
TTTTATTCTCGGTGCACCGATGAAGAAGTAGGATGCCGCGTTTGAACGTTAATCAAAGTCTGTCCGACTGTCTGCTCCATACGTCTTCGACAGATGGGTGCTGCGAGCGGCGAGGAATCCGTCCGAGACGTATCGAGCACCTCGCAGACTACATATCAATTGATTATTTATGGACGCCTGTCGGGATTTCATCATTACATTCGCGGATTGATGAGGAAAAGATGGATACGAATGACTATTGCATTCAAGATGAGTATATGAAATATCTAACAAAGTTCATTTTGTATAGATGAACCAGGGATGAAAACAGCCTGCTCTATTCGCATCAGATACGAGTATTTGAAAATAATAATAATAATAATAATAACAATAATAATAATAATAACGTGCCTTTATTCAACTTTGCATACACAAAATAAAACAAAAAATAATATCTTGAAAACCGCAAAAGTGCAAAATTGAAAAGGTGGAGTGTTACCCTAGGGGTATTTTTCAACGCAACCTCAAATAATAAATTGTATCTGTATCATGAACATATACATATCATACAATAATAAAGATAAACATAAGTATCAATGATAGTCATAGTAACGATTCTGTAAGGTGTACCTAGTGCCTAAGAGAAAGGAACTAACCATAAAAAAAAATGTAGTGAGTTACAGCTCATCCATTTAACTACCATAACTTTCTCAATGAAACGTAGGATTAAAAGTATTTTGTTGCTGATGTAGCTACCAACATCCTATCAGCAAATATATTTTTGAAGGTAACGAAAAAGTATTTTGTATCAACAATTAATAGAACAAGAATGAAAGAGAGACAAGTAGAAAAGTAGTGGGCGTAAACAGAGTCGACATATAGGATCCTTCACACATCAGACAGATACAAAATCATTAGCTTTTTCTTAAAGTTCAATAAAGAGAAGTCATAAAAATCATTTGGGAGACAATTGTATAGTTTGACTGCGTTATATGAAAAGCTGCGTTTAAAGGTTGATGTTGAGTGAGGTGGTATAACGATCATTCGCCTATTTCTAGTATATAATGTATTGATATTTTCAAACTTTGAAATTCTATCTAAAAGGTATTCCGGCTTTTTGTTCACGAGAACTTTGTGGACCAGTGATAGGAAATGCAATTTTCTCAATCTATCTAAACTGTTGTATTGTTTGAATATATGGCTTATGTGATCAAACTCTTTTAAACAATCATTTTTTAAGTGAGCCGGGCCATATATGCTGTCACAGCAAGATAGGCGAGAAATTATAAGAGCATCACATAACTTCATTTTCAAGCTACTATTTAAAACACGACGCTGTGAATATAATTGTTTAAGCATACTATAGGCTGAGGAGGAAATTTTATTAACATGGACACTAAATCGCAGATCTGAATCAAACCACAATCCGAAATTTTTGCTCTCACCCACTGCAGGTAATGGTATGTTATTAATGTTCAGATTAAACGAACGTTCAGACATCATACTTTTTTGTTTAGAGCCAAACAGCATTGCCTTTGATTTGTTGGCATTAAGGCTTAGATTATGTGCAATTGATATATTGTATAACATATTAATATCGTCGATAATCAGAGAGTAGGAGTTCAAAATGTGATCAATCTGAAAACTGAATTACAATTGTGTATCATCCGCATAGTGATGTATTTTACAAGTTTTTACGTAGTTACGAAAGTCTGAAATATATAAAGAAAATAGTAAAGGGGCTAATATGGACCCTTGTGGTACACCCATTGTAATCATTCTTTTGTCAGAAGATGAAGAGTTTACCGATACGTATTGGTACCTACTAGTTAAGTAGTCCCTTATTAAATTTACCGCATTATCTGCAAATCCAAAGTATATAGTAGATATATAAGAGGAACAATGTCGGAGTCAAGATCGTTCCCGCATTGACGTTGTGGGATGAAGAGGAGCACCCGTCAATTACGACGAATATCTTGCGACGAAAGAGGAAGACACATCTGCAAAGCTTCTCGGGGAGGCCAAATGATGGAAGTTTGCATAAGAGGACTTCATGCCACAGCTGATCGACCGCTTTCGTGATATCAAGAGCAACGGCATGAGTTGCGTGATATAAGCTAGGAGGTCACCTGTGGATCGCTGGTGCCGAAAACCATACTGCCTGCTTGCCAACTTTGCTTACACTTGATCTGAACTTGAAGTTTGTGGTGTATCATATAACGGTAAAATTGGAGAGCTAGTGTATTATGTGTTGAAAATATTTGAGCATCTGGATAGGGATCATAATAAAGACAGAATGAACTTTCATTTGATTTAACAGAAATCTGTTAATATTGTCGTTTTCAGGTATACCGTGAATTGAACCGATTACTAGTTTTAAGTTTACTTCTTTATATTACTAATAAAATGATATAGCCATCTTTTGCAAACTACTGAGAAATAGAGCAAAAAGACGCAATTTTGAACGTTTTTGATATCAAAATTGACACTAAAAATATTTCCGCAGAAAGACGTTGGAGGATCTTGTAGGAAATTTGTTAGATTCTAGAGCTGCTCTTGGATTTTATGTACGAATATTGGTTGCCGAAATCTAAATGATAAAAGGCTCCTTTATTAGAGTCGATTATCTTCGCCAGAAGTTTACTTAGAGAAAAGTGCGGCTGGTTGACAAATATTCCAAGCCCGTGGATCAAGAACAAGGAAATATATACTACAAATTAAAGTTACTTTTTCGTCGTGTTTCTCATTACGGCGTGAGAGCCAAGACTGTAAAAGTTGTTGGCTTAAGAAATCTAAGTACGAATTAGTTAATGTATTTTTTTTAAACCTCGGGAAAATATTCACCTGCCCGTCAAAGGTCAGTCAAGAAGTTAGGAATTGTTGCTGTTCTCTTAATTTTTACGAAAACTGTACTCACTTTTTATTACCTACAGTCGTATATCATTTTGTTTTTTAAGATTTTAAATGTTTAAACTTGCTTCTGTGCTTCACTATGTTCATCTATGTCTTAATCCATACTGACTAGGACTAAAAATAAACCGGGTTCAAGCCGACATAAAATTCTTATTTATTTATGGGAAAACAGTTGGGTGCAACGCTGCGTTACTCGTCACTTGCTAGATCCAATAGAGATAACTTTAAATTGAATCTCCGTACCTTATGCCTTATATGCATATGTAAATTATTTTTGACATATTAACGATCCGTTATCTTATCAACAGAACCACTTCCAATAGCTGCCCGTTATTGTTCCAGAACAATATTGGTTAACAATCTCCAGTGGTTAGAGATATTTAACTCGGTCTTTGGCCGTTACCAATTGATTCTCATTGTTGTGTTGGTCGTATGAGTAATTGAGTAAATTCTTTTGTTTAATAGGATGCGCATAGGTACATTGGTTTAGCTGGAGCAATCAGTATATGTGATGGGATAAACAAATGCAGTTGACCAAACCGACTGTTGGACCATAATTTCTTGCAGATATTTTCTTATAATTTATTTTGGCATTAAAATTCGCAAATGTGCTTTGCCGTCTTAAGGTGGTTGGTCAAGTTTTTCCATGTTGTTTTTCTGGGGGCGCTGTTCGTATTTTTGTGACGGTCTGTAGTGGTGCAAGTGTTCAACAATACCATTATTAGGTTTTATACACTTTATTAAAAAAATGTACCAATTTTTTTGATCCAATTTTTAATTATATTCCCATACATCCTCTAAAAATATCAATGAGACCGAGTTCAAATTTCGTGTCACTAAGTTAACGCATGTCAATGTCATGATCCCATTGTTTCAAAAAAACGTTTTTTTCAGACAATATTATCTGATATATTTTCTACCTGTTTAGTCACATCTTGGATGGCTCATAACATGTCAACAATGATATCCAGTCGATATTTGAACATTTTTTGGAGATTGTTCAAAAATTGAATGAGATAATATGGAAATACAATGAAAAAATCTATTCGATCACGCATTCCACTCGCTCCACCCATTTACCTAGGCCAAGGTGTCAAGCATTTGGCAGTATCCAGCTTGGTTGTCACGTTGTTGAAATCAAGCTAATTCAGAAACCAGTGCATTTTTCGGGATTTTAGTATGTTATAATATAGTTACATTGACAACTTGTGATGTTGAAATTGACGGAGAGATGAGGAAATTTCAACTTCCAACAAATATAAATATTTAATAGTTGGCACTTTTATAATGTACTGTGACTTAGGCCGCAGCCATTAACCATTATGAAGCAGTTTGTTATAAAAAACAAGTACTCTCATTTCTCGTGAACATCTTATAATACTTGGCGATGATAGGTATAATTATTTGTACATATAAAATGCCTTGGTGTAGTAGTTAGGTATCGTACTTGTAACAGAACTGAGACATGCCAAACGTAAATTTTTGGTAGTGATTCTATCCCATTTGGGGTGAGTTTTTTCTTTTTTATGCTACTTCATTTTTCATAAATTACCATATTCTTTCATTTTGGCGTATTTAATAGTATCAATTGTTGTCAATACTTACTAGTTTCTCGCAATAATGTATTAATTCCAGGAAACAGGTAGTAAATAATAAAGAACAACCTTTTTTTGTGTGAAGGAAATGCTATTGGGGGCGGAGAACTATTTTCTACAATAACAATTTCATTAATAAGGTAACGCCGTCTATTAAAAACGCTAGCGGCAGGCCAAATTATTGTGTGCTCGATGAGAGTGCCCAATAAAAGATCCGCGGCAGCTGGGAAAAGGGGTACGGTTTTACGCTTTGTTGGTACAGACCATCGTCGTTACGGACGAAGACACTCTGCCGGCTGGTTGAAAAGCAGTAACTGATATCGCAAATTTGACAACGCCACTTTATGCGGCCATTGCCAGTATTCTGGGGAGCTGTGGGTTGGATCTAGGAAGAACTACGGCTTATTGCAGGGCTTAATACCTCGGCTATCACCTAGCGGATTACAAATCTGTTTGCGGAGTGGCCTATTCCCTTAAGGCCGAACTGTAGTGTATTATTTCCTCACAAGACAACGAATATCTGCCCTTGTGATGCAGAAATACTTTTTTAATTGACCAATCCAGATTACATAATAGTCAAGCGATGTGTTGCGACAGCAGTTCTAAGTGTGAACTACTCGTATTTCTGACTGGCGCGAAGAACTACCCGGGCTGGAACTCCCAACCCTCAACTTTTAACCCCTGCAAAAGTATTTCTGAAGAGCCTCTGAAACGCAAATAACGGAGTTTGAGCGACTTCTATTTTTGTTGTACATTGAGACTGACTGGTAGACAGAGCGAGAGGCCGAGTGACGTGTTTTTTCGTGTTGTAGTAAATGTCATAGAGCCAAAACTTTGAACAGTTTGCGAAATTGCTAGACAGGAAATGGCCAGAACGAGCCTACAGGGTCGTCAAACATATACAAGGAGCTCCACCAGACACCCGTAGAAGATATCACAGCAATAATCGCGGACGACAAACCGGCAAATATGAAAGGACTGCTAAAGGAAATAAGCGGAAGGCACCCGGAAATAAGCGAGATCATGAAAGGCGGTGTAACAGAAGGCCAGTTAGAGTACTTCGAGAAGACCACAAAGATAAACTTCAGGAACAAAGGCGAAGAGAAAAGCCAACTTGTTTACATCCTAGCTATCGATATAGACAAAAATGGAGTAAACAACATGAAGGAGGTACATAAACTCATAGAAGATAGCAAGAGAACGGTGCAGACTCATGGTCGGAAAAAGATCACCTTTATACCGGATGATGGGATAAACAAATCATACGTGAGGAAGATCCTAGAGTACGTGTTTAACAAAGCGGACATCTAGGTAAAGTTGATGACAGCCAGAGGAAAAGACCGAGAGCACAGCAGACCCTGGTCAAGTAAAACACAAGCCCAATCTCAAGCGGTGATCGTTAAGAAAGGGGGCCGGCAGTACGCCGATCTCCTAAAGACAGTGAAGAAGAATATCGATTTAGGGAAAATCGGTGTCAAAGTCAGGAACATAAGAGAGACCGCAAGAGGAGACCTACTGCTGAACGTGGACGAGGGTGGTGAGAAGGCAGACTCCCTTAAAAAAGAAATTGCCGCCCAGCTCAAGGATGTAGGTGTCTCGCTATCCAATAACGATGCCACTGTACACATCAGCGATATAGACCCTACAGTCACCGAGGAGGAGATCGAGGAAGCAATTTACGAGGCAACCCAAGTAGACAGAGCAGCACCAGTGAAGGTGTGGAATATGAGGTCCACCAGAGATGGAAATAGAATTGCAACCGTCAGGTTATCAAAGCATATGGCGAAAGTCCTAAGCAACAGAGGCAAGCTGATGATAGGCTGGGTGGCATGCAGAGTCCGTGAGAGAATAGCTGTAACCAGATGTTACAGATGCTTGGAATTCGGACACATACAAAAGGGATGCACAGGCAGGGACAGATCGGGAGAATGTCTGAGCTGCGGAAAAATGGGTCATAAAGCGAAAGACTGCCAAACGGACCCTTTTTGTTCTTCCTGCCAAGAAGCCGGTCACCGCTCCGACTCAACCAGATGTCCTAAGCATAGGAGGATGGTGGAGGATACAGCAAAGAGCAGAGGCAGCTTCCGTAAGTAAACGTTAAGAGAAAAAAAATGCCAGGGACTGTCGAAGGTAATGCTACAAATAGGTTTAAACGAAATCTACGGAAAAGCCTGAGAATACTGCAAACGAACTTAGGCAGAGAAAGAGCAGCCCACGATATAGCCTTTGCCACGGTAGCCGAGTATAACATAGACCTACTGATAGTGGGGGAACCCAATAAGACCATCATAAAAGCTTAAAAATGGATCAGCGACAAAAGAGGGGACGTTGCAGTATACTTTAGAAATAGGGAAGTGACGGTTAAAGATATAAAGTACTACGACGGTTTTTTGGGCCTACACCACGAGTTTTGCACTATATACTGTTGCTACATATCTCCAAATATTCCGATAAATGAGTTTCAGGATCTGGTTGACAAGATAATACCTGAAATTGTCACATCAAGAAGGGAATGCGTGCTCTTGGGAGACATAAACGCAAAGAGCATCGAGTGGGGATCCCCATTTACAGATAGTAGAGGAACGTACTTTTCTGAATGCCTTGCTGCTGCAAACATGGTTCTGCATAACACCGGAGATAACCCCACTTTTGTTAGAGGTAGCACAGAATCCTATATATATGTCACATGTTCGACACAGAAGATCGCAGCAAACATAAAGAAATGGAGCGTCCTCGATGAGGATCGCATGACAGACCACAAATATATATACTTTGAGGTAGATAAGCAGCTAAGCAGTAAAAAAGCTCAATCCTGGGGCTCAACCAAGACTTGTAACTGGGAAGTCTTTAGACAGGTACTCTCGTCCAAGCTAGTAGAATACCCAGAAAAGCCGCATACAGAGGAAAACTTTACTGCCACCATTAAATGCTAGCCTCACTACTAATAACAATCATAGCGGAATGCCCTACTGGTGGAGCAACGATATCTCTCAACAGAGACAGAAGTGTCACAAGGCACGTAGAACCATCATGAGGCTCGTCAAACACAGGCACAGACATCCGGAAGCGATCATCGAAGAAGCTAGCTCCTTGTATAAAAGTCACAAAAAAATGCTTCAGCAAATGATCAAAGAGTCCAAGAAAAAACACTGGAACGAACTTTGTGACAGCATTAACGAGGACGTATGGGGAGACGGATATCGGATTGTCATGAAAAAATTCCGATGTTTCGCGCCCTATAGCATGACAAAAGAACGAAAGAAGGAGATAGCAGAAGAACTGTTCCCACCACACGCAGTTAGGAGTTACAGTACAGAAACGGTCAACAACGTAGACATGTTCACGGAAGAGGAATTCGAACAAGCCATAGAAAAACTCAAAATGGGTAGAGCCCCTGGTCTTGATGGTATACCCCCAGAAGCAATTAAAGAGGCTTCGAAACTGTCACCAACCTGGGTTTTGGGCTTTTGAAACAACCTTCTCACCACACAGAGCTTTCCGGAATCTTGGAATCGGGCCAAACTCTTACTGATACCGAAAGGAGAAGACAAATACAGACCCATTTGCTTGCTCTTGACAATTAGCAAGCTATATGAATTATTGATACTTGCTAGGCTACAGAACGAAATCGACTACAAGGGTGTCCTATCAGAGTTCCAGTATGGTTTCAGAAAAGGTAGAAATACGTTGATGGCAGTGGACGAAGTCCTTAAAACCACCGAGGGCAGCAGGGAAAAATGGGGCGTTCTCATCACAGTCGACGTCAAAAACGCTTTCAACTCGCTACCGTGGCAAAACATAATGGAGGAGCTGAAAACAAAGAAAATACCACCATACCTCCGAAATCTCGTAGGTGCCTACCTCAGTGGAAGGTCACTCCAGATAGCTAAAGAAGATACCTTAAACATAACATCCGGGGTACCGCAGGGCTCAGTCTTGGGCCCTACTCTATGGAGTTTGGCCTACGATGGGGTACTGAGGAGTAAATGGCCACATGGTGTAAAAGCCGCTGCGTTCGCGGACGACTTGGCAGTGATAGTGCTAGCGCAGGACGAGGAGGCCCTTATGCATGCGGCAAATTTAGCCCTGAGGATAGTGGACAACTGGATGATGGCCCATCACCTCGAACTCGCACCGCAAAAGACAGAAGCTGTCATCATAAAGGGGAAGCGGAGCAAAGCTGGTATTACTTTTAACTGCAGGGGAACTTCCGTAACACCAAAGAAGGCTGTTAAGTACCTATGAATTCACTTAAAAGAAGGAGGCCACTTTCGGGAGCATATTCGGGCAACGGCAGCAAAAGCAGACAAAAAAGCAGCATCGTTAGCAAGAATTATGCCAAACATCGGCGGATCTACCAGCAACAAGAGGGAGGTTATAAATAGCGTGGTGCTTTCAACATTACTTTACGGCGCCCCAATCTGGCACGTCATAATGAGCACTACTAGATACAGGCACATGTTCATCGGAGTGCAAAGGAAGATGCTACTGAGGATGGCGAGTGCTTACAAGACCGTCTCCACGAAGGCCTTACAAATTATTACAGGGACAGCACCGATCCACTTGCTTGTGGAAGAAAGAGTGAGGCTGCACCGCCGGGAAGATGGGAGAACCGCGAAGGCCAGAGGGGAGGAGCGCGAGGTCGCCATCAGTAAATGGCAGGACGAGTGGCACTTAACGGAGGACGTGGCTCAGTGGACAAAAAAAGTAATACCTGGATTGCTGCAAGCACAGGCGACTGGATTACCACTTAACGCAGGCACTAACGCAGCATGGTACTTTTCGAGTATTCACGAAGAGAATACAGAAATCAGACATCGATGAATGCATGTACTGTCAAAAAAAAGACACAGTTGCACATACTCTCTTCGAGTGCAACGGATGGGAGCAACAAAGGGCACAAGTCGTTGTTAGCCTAGGACACGCTCTGACGGAGAGTAATCTGACCAGCACCATGATGCCGAACAACCAATCGTGGATACAAATACAAAGATTCATCAGGGAAATACTATCCATTAAAGACAAGGATGAAAGAAGAACGGACAGCCCAAACTGCTAGGACATATACATGGAAATTTTACTGCAGAAACCGCTGAGGAAACGAAGACATGTGTGAGACACAGTCATGCTGGTAGTAAGCGCAGGCGAATCCCAGCATGAGGGTGGGGGAGGGGGTTTTAGCCCAGGTGGCATAACCTGAATGCGGATACTAGATATCCGGTCTCAGGTATCTCTTGGTGATTTCCCCCCAAGAAAAAAAAAGTAAATGTATATATAGTAATATAAAATATGATTCTCATTTATAAAATTTTTCACGAGTACAATACCTCAATGCCAGTGGCGTGAGAATTAAAAATCAAATCACTGGAAAGTTACTTACTTTCGACATACGTATTGTAACAAAGCAGATTCATCATAGGTTATACAAAGTTTTAGCTGATATTCATATCACTTTGAAGAAATATCTGTAATACCTAATTAAAAAAGGATGCCAAGAATTGTGAAAAAAAATTCTCTATGGAGCTTTCGCATCCTTACGTGAAAGATTTAGCGCCAATTTTTAAACTTGCAAGATTAGGGAATACCCATTTCAGAGGTGTGGGATCTGGCACGTCAATAAGCGGAGCGGCACGGATATTATGTAAAAAACCTGTAAAACGTCAGAAAAAACCTATAAGATGTAATCTTGCAGACTAGGTAGTTTTTAGGGCGCAAACAGTCATTCTACGTTTGCTCACTATGCTCGTTGAGAACGTCCATCTATGAAGGAATCACTCAATTAAACTACACGTGTTGTTGGTTGCATATGTTTTGTGAAGCCGAGTGGTCTGTAGCTGTTATCTCTGAGAAGAAAGTTGGCTGAATAGCAAGATTGCATCTGGATGATTATGTATAATGGTTTGCATGTGTATAAAGTCAGTGATATTTGCTGTGTGAGAAAATCATTACTGAATATGCTGCCAATGAAGTATATTTATTAGCTGTGCCTGACGGGTTATTTATATGTTGTCCTTTCTGAAGACAGGTAATGTTCAAAGTTATAAATTAGGCAAAACTTTGAGGTGAATTACGGAAAATCATCACCGCGCCTGCGTTGTGTGTCAATACTGTTAGGATGTATATGGCTTATAATTCGGCGGTGTACAGTGAATATAATTATTTTTTATCTCTATAATTTTTGAAATTCAGCAAATTGGCATATGTAATTTCCAGAATGGATAAGAAAAAGTGAATGTGCAACTAATAAATAGTTTTGAATCTCAATGAAGTGTATTTGAGACAAAAGTCCAATGGAATTATCATCAACACATACAACTTAAAGCTTAGACCTCCCGTAATGCCATCTCTGAAGCAGATTTTACATCACATCAGAGCCAAACATTAATAACTGAAGATCCATGACGTTTAGGCAACACGTACAACTAAGTGCTAAGTTAACATCTTGTAGAAATACCTACAAAATGTGAAAAAAAGCCATTATAATGTCAAAAAAAAAGATATAATGTCACTTTTCAAGATACGTAATACCCTACTATTCGTCATTGTCTATCAGAGCGGTCCGTAGGACCTTTGTTCTTGGTTGAAGTCTTGTAAGTCAGTAGGTCTGTCAGGTCTGGTTGCCCACATACCAAACAAAGTCAGGGAGAAAGAAGGGAAGAAGAAAGGAAGGAAGGAAGGAGGGAGAGCAAAGAAAAAGAAGTGCATCAATTTGAGGGGTGCCTTGGCATTGCTAGTTAGTATTCGGCAATTTTAAATTGATCCTAAAATTAATTTTGGGATTGGTTGTTGAAGAAAAATTATAATTTTGGTTGGACCTAAAGTCGCACGATTTAATTTGCTTCACAGTGCGAGTCGCGGCCTTGTGTGCTTGCGAACTTGCTCGACTGTGTAGTCTACTGACTCGCGCAACAAAGGGTTGTTATACGATTCTGCTTGACTGTAACGTAGCTGCGCTTGTTGTTTGATGTAGTCCCTTAGGTAAGGGATGTCAAGGTCTCTGTGAAGGGTCTCGTTGGAAACATACCATGGGGCGTTAGTGATTGTACGCAAGGTTCTGTTCTGCAAAACCTGCAGGCTACGCAAATGCGTTTTGGCGAAAAAACACCAAGCCGCACTTGCGTAAGCGATCGCTGGTCTAATAACCATCTTGTATAGTCGAACTTTGTTGATCAAATTTAATTTTGATGTTCTACATAGCATAGGGTAGAGTTGCCGAAACGAGATTTGGAATTTAGTTTTTAACGCTTCAGTGTGCTTCTGCCAGGTTATCCCCTTGTCAAGAGTGATACCGAGATACTTAGCAGAGCTTTCCCATGGTACCTGAGCGCCATTCACTGAAACCTCAGACAGGGCGCCGCTACGTATTTTAGTACACTAGACTGACTGCGTTATTAATTTTGATCCGAAATTTCCTACCCTCGAGAAAGGATTTTGTAGAGAAGGCCCTTGTGCCACACCTTGTCAAATGCCTTTGAGACAGCCAGTAGCAAGATGCCAGTACTTTCATTACGGGTGAACCCGCTGGTTACTCGTTCAACAAGCCTTATGGCCTGTAGCTCCGTACTATGCTCAGACCGAAAGCCAAATTGCACGTCAGGAATCACATTGTGGTCTGCCGAGAAATTTTCAAGGTGACGTAGAATCACCTTTTCAGCGAGCTTAGAAGGAGCTGACAGTAGATTAATGGGGCGGTAATCCTGAGGGAATATCGAACCCGCCTTCTTTGGAATCATTATGACATCAGCGGTCTTCCACGCCGTTGAGAAGTGCTGGGTGCTTAGCATGGCATTGGTTATTGCCACGAGATAAGTTAAGGACTTCCGCGAAAGTAGCTTCAGCGCCTTATTAGTGATTCGATCCTCTCCAGGTGCTTTACGCACCTTGAGGTCTTTTATATGACCTTGGAGCTCTGCTGGTGTGCAATGCGGAATCTCAGGAGATCTCGCTGATGTGCCGTGCAGCTCTTCAATTGAGGAATCATCTGAAGATTCCTCTGAGGAAAAATCACTAAGGGAGGCACTACTGGCACTGACGCCGTTGGCCCTAAAATATCTCCTGACGGATCTTACAATATGTTGCTCCTCGTCGAGGTCATTATCAAGGTCATAGTTGGGAGAGAACTGACTTTCCATTGCATCAGCGACAACCTCGACCTTTTCCTCTGTCCTACAGACTATGCTATTTTAGTAATAAACTCTAAGTACGCAGGTGCAAATATTTTTTTTATAGCTTATTATTCCTCATTGCCTGTATTATTTTGTGTTTACCAAGTATCTCATGTCAAAATATTTCTTATTGCCACCTCTGCTTTCATCACATCCATCTGGCGCTTTCTAAAATATACAAAAAGTCTCCCTGCATGATCTCTGAAGATATTTTCCAAGAACGCTCCTCCTGTTACTCCTACATCCTCTTCATATAAGGAGCCTTGCGCTAATGGCAAATAGATACAACCCTCCTATTTTCTAGTCAGCTTCCTCCTAAACGATTTATATTTAAATAAGGGTTAGTTCAGCAAGGACGCAGTGAAAAATGGAGGAAGCGAACAAAAGTAATTTCATCGCCATGGTGGATGCAATCTGGAATGACTTTTTGAAGAATGTTAGATATAATGGCTTTTTAATCCAAGCATAAATGTAACGAAATAGCTTTAAACACGGTCTTGAGCGACTTTTGACTAAACAACTTTTTCGATGTCGGAGTATGTCAAGTGTCACAGAACTTTCAAGTATTAGAATAAAGGCACTCATCAGCGGATACGATATTTGCACCTCCACACCCTTAATACATAAAAAATGCAAGTCATACAATAGAAGTAGTGCGTATGTATAGTACGAGTATATGAATTTTTGTTTGGCGAAGACGATTGCTCCATTATAGCTTGTGACTCTTTGGCCCAATTTTACTATTGATCATTCCGGGAAACTGACCAATTTGAATGCGTTTTTGAAATATCAGAACTCACCTCTCAAATTAGGTAAAATTTATACGATTTATATAAGATGTGCTGTAACCCCTATTTCAAATCATGAAATTTTTCATAAATCACCTAGTTTAGTTACAACCACGAAAAATTTTGAAAATGAGATGTTTTTAGATTTGATATGACATTTTCATCATGAAAAACCATAT